>CM073777.1:40811858-40833229 GCA_037158775.1 Hetaerina titia
AAGGAACACCAAAAAGCTGCCATTTCATTCAAACTAGCTACAGAAGCAGTTCTCTATTCAAAATGGGCGTTGATGGGGATTGGATAGCTTGGGGGATTCCACTAGAATTTTTATTTTCCACGACTATGGTATCGTTGCACGTGATGATGCTGTGGACCATAAAAATTCTAATGGAATTTGCCAAATTAGTCTTCCGTCGTTTACGGCAAGTATAAAAGACTTCCACCAAGTAACGCCCGAGCCAAAGTCCTATTTGAAAGTTAACCCAAACCATTTTCCCTGTGAATTGTAGAAGCCTGTCGGAAGGAAGGATTATGTCGGTATGTAATCTGCAAATATTAGTGCGTGAAAAACACAAGAACTCAGGCCCGGCTTGATTAAATGCTTCGAACGAAAAAAGCGGTAATAATAGTAAAAGATAATATTTTTATAGCACATAAATTCATCATTTTTATTCATTAAAGTTTATGATCGATTTACATAAAAAGTATCGAAAAAGGCTTCAAGTAAAATAGATTTATTTCAGATATCGGTACACGGCGTAAAAAGTCTTCAAAGTATATCCCTTGAGCCTCGACACACTTTTGCCAGCGCCTTTTCTACGACTCGAAGGCTTCTTAGTATGCGAATCCTGGAAAGTCGTCATGGGTACGCATGCAAGTTTTTTTTGACGGCTTTAGGGATTCCATGGTGGTGTCCTCTGACTAAAGATTTCACTTTGGGGAATAGTAAATTCCTGCTGATGCCAAGTTGGTACTGTAGGGGGTTTGGGAAATGGTCGCGATACCGTGTGCAGAACTTCGGAAAAAAACTGCTACCAATTTCATACTAACCTTGTATGCAATGTAATAATGAATATCTTATAATTTATACAATTCAGAAAGTCTACATATTTTCACTCCCAGGAAAAGCATGGGGTACATGTCTCATCAGTGGCATAACAAAGTCACCAGCAGTGTCAGGGGAACCATAGCAACCTGTCTCGTTAGTTTAAGACAGGTTGCTGTGAAAGCCATGAGACAAACTAACCCTGTAATTAGGTCTAGAATCAATTATTATGGGAGAAGATCGAGAGCTAGATCGTTTGTGATATTAGGGATAGATGAGTGATTTGGTAGAGGTGGGATATGCAGGAAAGGGGTAATTGTGGAGAGAAAACAGGCGACGGCATTATCCTACGTATTACGATTAGCACCATAAGGTTTCCATTTTTGTTTCCACCATAACACCTTAGAATAAATAACTAAAATGGTTTTACTTCTGCCTTCTTATATAGTGTTTTTTTACGAAATACGATTACCCAAATGGCCACCTCACATTGACCTTAAATATCTATTTTTCTCTTTCAATACATCGCTTTATACTCTTTAACATTCGTGTCCTGAACTTTATCAAAAAATTCCAAGCTTTTATTTCACCTAATTTGGTCTTTTACTGCAGCTTCTGTATTGCTGCTGTCGAAAATTCATTGCCAGGATTTTTCAAGATGAAGACCGCGGGTGCATTGCCTTTCCTGCTGCCGGGCACGACACACTGCCGATTGGGTCAAGTAGCGTAGTTGCTAGAACTCATTTTCTCTATACGGTCCAGCAAAAATCTTGGGATTAAATATTGAGGTGGTACACCCTTACCTTCCTCAATCAAATTCCTAACGTGACACCAACACTTAATGGCCGTCTTACTAAGGTCAGAAACTTTTGCAGCCTCCCCACAGAGGAACAGACGCTGCGCGGAGTATCTTTCGTCTGGCTCTTAACCTTTTAATCTACAGTGTCTGGCATGGGTGACGCTACTAGGAGCATCATTATTGCTCTAGAGAGCACAGCTCTAATGGTCGTACTCGTAGAAGTCCTTTTCCCATGTGAAGATTGTTTTATTTAGGGAGGATATTATTGCATTAGTTTCCATCTGAACCTCGCATACCTACGAAAGAAGAAACTCTCTTTGTGGAACTCTCCTTCCACATCTTCATGATCGTGGTCCCATATAAAACCGTTAATACAAGCCGTTGTGCTGCCTGCTCTTTTTGCAACATTTAATAGTCCCCTGATAACAGAATATTAGTTTTAAAATCGACCAAATTTGGGGTAAGAATCGAGGAAATAAGAGCAAAGCAGGAAAATTCGACGGGAATGTCGTAGGGCGTTTGGGACTTCCCTCCTCACGGTTGTGGTGAACTTCTTCCCAGGGTTCGGGAGGGGGTCCAGCTAGCGAGGAAAGGCGGATTCAATTACCACAATTGCAGAAAAGAGTTTAAAAAGAAAAAATGTCTTCTTAAATCCTTGAAGAATCAGGTAAACCGAAAAAGGGTGGGTCAAATTTGTTTTGATGATGGAAATTTTGCTGGAGAGAAAACCAACGGTGCTTCAATCCAATCACCTTGGAGGGAAAACGGAAAAGGGAAAGTTTCCTATTTGAATCTTCGATGCGGTGCCACAAAGGGATACATAAATTGGCAGTTTCACAATTATATTTTAAGAGAGTAGCTCTTAGGTTTTTGGGAAACTCAAAATCAAATGACATTCGGGTGAAAAGTGGGAAGTAATCAGATAATGGTACTTTGATCAGCTTATTTCATATCAGGAACGGTTTTGCTTGATATCCAATGAAATTAGAAAAAAATTAATTAACTATTTGTAAAACGCAGATCAAAACGTAGAAATCCATGTAAACAATGAAATATTTAAAAATGCATGTCAAAATATTGAGTCTATTTTAGGTAATTCTTATAGCTTCTATATTTTTATTTTTGAATGTTCTTCCTTCAAACTTTGTCCATCATTTTTCCCCTCAACACAACCAGTAAGAGTTTTTTTGAGTATTGGATATTAAAACTCAGTATACTATAATGATGAAACATAGTAATTATGAAAAAAATAGTTAAATTAACCAAAGGCAATCTTTAATATGGCTCTCACCAAAGTGATAGAAGTGATACCTCTATCATTTGATCACAAAGTGATCAAATGATAGAGGTTATTTTTTAAGCAGTCGATTTGGCTTTTTTTTAAATTTACATACATGTTACTAGCAACTAAAATGTTAGATATGAATTTTTATATGAGAAATTCAACTGTTGCCACTAAGAATTTATATATATATATATATATATATATATATATATATATATATATATATATATATATATCGGTAGATTACCTAATAAATAAATAAAATATATATATATATACACATATATATATACTAATTCTTTACCCATCCTGTAATTAAAGATTCTGCAAAATAATCGCAAGTAGGTGAACTTCATAAGCTCCGTTGCAACACCTTAGAGCAATTTTACCTTGAAACGACTTCGAAATCACTACTAAATAAATTTCAAATGCAATGTGGTACTTTCGTTAGACGCGATCCTTATAAATCGCCAACGAAATTTGCCAATAAACAAAAGGAGGAAAGGAAGTACGTGAGGAATAATGGTTACTAACGTACCGGGTAGAGAAATGTAAACCATTAAAATTAAATCAGAAAACCGAAAATTCTAGATTAGAGGGAATATATTTTGTTCTCCGGTGTAACAGTTTAACCAATTTGGATGACTAAAAGCAATCATTAAGAATTAGCAGCTCTGAAAAATTGAATTAGAAAAATCGCTCCATTCAATGCGCGTTAAATTGAGTATTTGCTTGAATCTCTTCCGCCTACTACGTTCCTTTGATTCCAAATCCCTTATCATCTCTACGATGTTGCCCATAACTTAGAAATGGTTGCTCTTGGCTATGGTAACTCCAGTAGAAATATTCATATATCTTTATTTAAACGCAAAACCTTTAAATTCTTAACTGTATTGTAGAAATTGCATGCCTGGAAAGGAGTCAACTGAAAACTGAGGTAGTAATGAGCAAAGACTTTATTAAGATTGTTAAACAGATCCATAGATACGCTATCGCTTATTTACTATCATTAATAAAGAGACACTGCTTTTTACCATTTCTGTTATTGTGTAAAAGTGGGGAAATGCGACGTAAAAGTTAAAGAGCAATGTTATCTCCCGCTAGTTAGGCATAATTTAGAATATACTGTTAGTATATGAATCATGAAGATGGATTGATTACGGAATAAGATCGCGTGCCTCACAAAGGAGCTAGATTTGTAAAGTGCTATTTTGATAAACTGGATAGCGTATCTAAATTATAAAAGAAACTAGGCTGTTATCAAAAGGGCAGCGAATGTTAAATAAGAGATTGAATATCTTGCATGAATTGGAAGCAGGGCTCTTAAGGATTGATTATAAAGATGCATTTGTGGCCTCATCGTAATACATTAGGGAAGATCATTATAATGACAGTAGGGTGATCAAACTAGAAGAAAAAGGTAGAACAAATTAATTTCTGAGCAATATAGGTGGGTTGATATTTTTTTTCTTCCATATATAACGGTATAGTAGTTTTGTGATCATCTCATCTAGCCTTAGTTATTGCACTTGCTACTAACAGATCCTCTAATCTGCGTAGGGAATTTTATTTCACTTTAATTCCTCAATGCATTAACCTCTAGTTACGTTGGTTCTTTAGTAAGTGTAAATTATTAACATTATACATCGGTAATATATTAATTAAATATGCTCCCCTCAAAGTTACCTGTTCCTACCCATGCGTCTGAAATACTGCCACGTTATCCCTTAACCATTGTGTATATGGAGGTAAGGGAATGAGCTAATATTGGTGACTTTTGAGAATTGGATGTGGCGGAGAATTGAGAAAATATGTTGTGCAGAAAGTACAACCGTCGAGGTTTTAACGAGAATAACGCAACAAGTAAAATTGCCGAGAGAGATCCGACAAAGGAAGAGAAAAGGGGTGGAGAAAATATTGAAAGACATGATAAAAGGGAGAACGTCTTAACGGTGTATAGGAATGAAGAGGGCAGGGGTACAATGCAAATGCAACATGAAGACAGGCAGACGTTTTAAAGAATGGGAAGAGGAAATAATTCAGAGCAAACATAAAAAACGTTCTGACGATACTTACGTATATTTTGCACTATTCTGGTGCACATTCATCCTCCCGCCACACACCCTAGTGGTGAATGCAGGGTATGAAAAATACTAAAAAGAATACTAAGTACGTGGGTGATCTGTGAAGTTTCCGACTCAGAAAATTTCAGAAAAAATGTCTTGTATCTTTTTTTAGGTCGGAAACTTTTCAAACCACCCTTGTATATAGCCGTTAAGAACCGTTCAAGCCTTACTCTAAATAGGTAGAATATCCATGGATGAATAATAAAGCTTAAAATAACATACGGCACATTAGTGTTATATACAGTACATTCATACGATTATCTTGATTCACGTTTAAAGTTGAACTCAGCTCAACTTAAAAATAATAAACACATCGTTGCTTCAACTTTTTATTAATTCAATTGCATTAACTCACACTAATTTTATATATTTAATAAAATTTTTTTCACCAGTGCAAAATCATTTTTAATATCACGATGATAATTTAATCCGTTTTCAGCCCAAATTGGATGAATACTTCGCAGAATAAATGCCATCGTATTCTAAACGCCGCAGTAGTATCTTCTATTGCTTTATTTCTGGCTAACACTCCGGATCTAAGAGAAAATAATAATGAAATAAACTGATTCGGTCATGTAAAAATATAATGCAACAACTGTGACATCATTTAAGTTGGACAGAATGGGAAAAACCTTACGAGGACAAAGGCGTACCGTCGCCCATATTTATGTACGTGCAACCGGAAAAAAGCCAATTTTGCTAAACACTTTTTGAGAATAGCCACTTTGGGAATGGGCACGACTCCATTTGGGGTAAATGGTCGTAGACTGGACACTCTTGAAAAGGGAAAAATCGATTTTTACAAAGAATTTCAACCTAGTTAATGAACACCCATTGCTTTTCATTTCCCCACTCTTGATGTACTACTTATTGTGGACGCATCCTCCCACTCTCGAATATAATTGATTCTTCGTCTCTCCCATCGCGAATCCTTCATCCACATCTACCCAACATAACATACCTAGCATGTGTGCCACCGAAACTGGTAGGCAATTTTCATCCAGGCTTTCGATGATGAACTATTTGCTAAAAATAGCAATACATTACACACATATTTTTGTAGGCTATATAATATGTGTCGTTAGGTAATAGTTAGTGCTTCATCATTTTATCCTGCTTAAGATATACATATGTATAGGCTACTAGGTCATGGATCACTTAAAGTCATATTTCTAAGTTTGAAATACGAGTATAGCAGCCAGGGAGTGAAAGATTTGCGGGGGAATATATGCGGTGTAATGTTTTAATATCTGAGTCTGGAGGCTTATAGAAAGAGCATAAATTAATGTTGGGTTGATTAAATCGCATTAATGTACACCAAACACTTTCTATGTTATAAATTTCAAATACAAACTGTCTGCTTTCAAAAATACTATTCACTACCATGAAAACGTCTCCCCCAAGTCTTGTACAATGGCAAAATCAGTAGTACTTATAAATATTTTGAATAATCGACAATACTCTTAAATCATAGATTCTATTTCTGGTGTTAAATTTGAGAGGACACTCATTTTGAATACTTATAATTAATAAGCATATCTTCCACCAAAAAAGAGAAGAATATAATCGATGGATGCTCATCATTAGCTAAAAATTCCAACTTTTTCCACTTACCTAATCATCATGGATCTTACCATCTCAGGAGAAGATGCGTGCATAATTTTTCCAGAAACTAAAGTATTATCACAATACGTCTTCTCTCATTATCCTTGTCATTATGTTATCATTAACTCGTAAAAAAACCTACTATTCACGAAAAGTGAAACTGGTTTTTCTATTTAACATCTAACATTACTCATTTTTATTTCGTCGGCAAACTTTTTACAGCTTTCTAAAGATTATTACAGGCTCTTTTTTTAAATAAGTTCTGCTAAAGAATAATATTAACTCTATCATTTCTTTTCCTCTAATAATAATTCTAATGGTGCATAACATTTTCCCTCAGATGGTCTAAGAGAAAAATCCAATTTCCCCATCACGACAGACTATCTCGCTGTACCATAAAAACTAGTTACAGCAGCTATCGGAATATCCAGCATGGTCATTTATGACCCTAGTTGAGGAAACCGAATGTGTTTCCATTACTGAACATGACTTTTAGCCCCAGTATCATAGCACATTAACCTGAGGGTCAACATTAACCAATGATTAAGGCTAGCACTTAGTTTCATTAACGTAAGTTAAGTGAACAGCGAATGTTGAAGTGCTCGTTAATATCATGACAGTATTACTACGATTACCATGTTTACAGTCACCAACGAGTGGCCTGAACTGTTCTCTGGATCGGTCCTGTTCCCTAAATTTTGTCAATAACTTCCATGTAACGTTAACTTTCACGTTTGGGCGTTTATTTAGCGTTTGGATGTTACGATTGGATTTAATGAAGAATTAAAAACCAAACCAGTTTTTGTACCATAACTAAAATTAAAACCCCACATGTTATAATTAAGCAAATTTCATCTGGGATTCTGGAAATTACGATTGTAATCCTAGTACATATTTCCAGAATTCCATTATAAAACATGACGTAAAATTCTTATTTTGAAAAAATTTATTGCTAATTACGGATATTGCACGCTTGCCGTGAAGTCAACTGCTAATAAAAGCTGAAACTGTGACTAGAAAAAATATATGCACTTGTAAAATGAATGAAAAAAGTATTATTAGTATTTTACTAGAAAGTAATAAGCGATTGCGATTTTTGACGGATTTATTTATTGATATAAACTGCTAATGAAACAAATGGCTGGTTATTTTTTGTCACAGATTCCGTAAGTATAAACAAGGAAACACTAAAGTATTTTACCAATCGTTTTGTGCTGACATCGCAACACTATTCCAAGCACCCTTTCAGCTAATGCAAAGATTTTGGGGTGAAAGATATTCCCGCGGCTGCTCTCGAAAATCTCCACCCAGAAAGAGATTAAAGGCCCCCAAATATGCTGAAGGCCTAAATAAGAGAAGCAAAAGTTGGATGACGTGCTTGCAAGGGCCGTACGCCCGCGTTTATTTAGCAATCTTGTTAATCATAAATGCCCCCCCCCCCAGGGTGGGAGTGAATTTTAATTCCACATTCGTGCGTAGATTCGCAGTTCGTTTAACACCGATACCCAGCCTCTGGCGATTCTTCATCTTAAAATCAATCATAGCATTTCAAATCATTCATTCACTTGGCATCTTACCCAAAGCGATGGTGCATCGGTGGACACTGAAAGGGCTTAATACGGAAGGAGTCCAAGGATGAAAGAAACCCAGTTGTTGCTGGTTAATTAACCTTGCTTTCCATTCCGAATATCACAAGCCAGTTTCTCTTATCTATACATAAAGGGTAGCACATCCACTGTGAAAAGTGGCTGCCTCAAGTTATTCTGCACCAGCCTACCGCGTTTCAGGACTCCGCAATCACATCACATCCCAAATTCGTATCACTATACTGAACACTACGTACATGAACTGCAATGAATTTGCTCGTATGCTGTCTAATGTCGTGAACACCGAAACATACTTTTCGCTATACGGCTTATGCCATTAGCTAGAACGGAGGTAATCATTTGAACATCGATTTTAGAGCTTCGTTTAAACAATTATCATACAAACCGCCCAAAATGTTTGCATGTACGAGTATATGGAGCGAAAAGTGCCTAGCCATATTCGATAGTTTGTAATTAGTCGTAATATTTCAAATGAATTAGCATATTACTCCCAGTGTTTTGAAAGACTTGATTGCAGTTCATTGGCTGTTTAAAAACAGCGTTCCGATCCTATGACCAATTTATTTAATGAGCTCCTCACGCAATCTCTATTTTTTTGGCCTAATTCTTTAGGTATTTTCATGAAGATTGGGCCGTAACGGATAGTTCTTCGTTATTCCGCTGCCATCAATTTCCTAAAATCTTGCGAAACTACCCTTTCCTTACATGAGAATTTAGACAAATTGACGAAGGAAACTTTGCATGCTGAAATTCAAAATAAGGACTTGTTTTTGTGCATAATTACGTAACTGCACTCACTCAACTGAATAAAATATTTATGGCTACAAAACTGCGCATTAAATGTTCCTCAATAAATTGATGAAAAAAATATGTGGCAGTTAAAGGTACATCATCAAAACATGACTCTAATGTAAAACTAAAGTCTGTGAAAGTGAAATATTTAATTAATCCTTGAAATTCAATTATAACCAGCTACGAAGAGACCACCACGCCAAAAAACATCCAAGAAACTTTCACTTTTCATCGAATATCTTGAGATGGGGAACTTTCCCTGTCTGCTTTATGTGATGGATATTTTCTCTTTTGTATTCCAGCAAAAACGATAGTGGCAGCTTTTTTGAATAAAATTGTCAGAAATGTGCGCTACTCAAAGAGATTTCATCCGCCACACATAATGAGCCGCATAAGAAAACGGAACATGATTAAAGGTTGGTGCTGTTGCAATAATGATGAACTAAACAAACAAATCTCAAGGCTTTTACGGCTCTATTCTTACCTTGAAAGCATGGCGAACTTTTACATTGAAGCGAACATGCTGCCTACTAAACAGTGCACCAAAAAACATTCCAAGATTGGTGAAATTATTTAAAAATAGCTCTGGTAAATTGGTATTTTTTTATATTCCTAAAAATTCTCAGCCTGAAAAAAGAAGAAATGTGGGTTTAATCCCTTTAGATATAGCGGTCGCGTGAAGCTACGCATGCAAGGTAAAGAAATAGTGGCTGTCGGTCCCTTCTCCTGCACTGTCTATGGTTCTCCAGAAAAATATGATGGCTAAAAAAAACACACAAGCATGGGATTAGCTGAGGATTTTATTACCACCGGATTTGACTAGGAAAACTTCGGTCAACATTCTAGTTATTTATGACTGGAAATTTTGTTAATACCTATCACTTTGATAATTATGAATAAAAATATCAGAAAATGATAAGGCTAAAGGAGTTAAATGACTACTGAGATCATAGGCGTGAACAAAGCTTTATAAAGGCGCGTAATTATAACTTTCCATTACCTTAGAATTCTCTCACCGAAGGAACATACACTCGTATATATGGTTTCAGAGTAGAGGCTATATATACGGCAAAATTGGCAAAACAGGATGTGTATCAAAAGACTAATAGATGATTCAGATATATTAACTGTTACAGGGCGCCATAAAACAATTTGAACATAATTATCTTTTTTAATTTTTTGATCATATCTAAAATGGTCGGCAGGGCATAGTGTAAATGCATGACATAGTGTAGTGAAATTTATAATTAAAGAATGATTGGAAATACGAATTTATCTAATCATTGGGAAATTCATATAAAGTTGCTCGAAATTTCCAAAAAAAATTTTTAAATGTATTAATATTATATCGACGTGTCTTGCAGAGTTTATTTTGAGGCTAAACAATGATTCCATTTTATTGGTTTCAGTACAAATTAATAATATTGCAAGATTGCATCTGCAAGAAGTGGGAAAGAAGATTATTGTGCATCCATGTGGAGGAAAAAGATTGAGATGAGCGGTTAGACTAAAGGCAGTAGTCTAGATGGCGGCTAGACTAGACGCCGGCTTTCTCTCCACCCTTCCTTGCCCACCCATCCCTAATGGCGCAAATGACCTTAGCTGTCGGTCGCCCCTCAGTGGCTTTCAAGGTACCATATAGATGTGGATGAATGCACACTAGATATAAGGGAGTATTACCTTAGACAGTAGGTTAGAGAATTGCAGCGATGCAAAAATTGGAAATGGATTAAACATAATGATTTCATTTAGTCCGAGTGTTTCAATTTGATTGTAATTTCAGCTAAGCCATTTTTTTCTTGAGGTTGTGTAGCTTTCATCACGTCTAACTTAACATAAAAGCATACTTCAAACCGTTTCATTGAAATGTCAATTTTTTCATAGCTGCTCTCTTAACACTCCCTGCCTCGCCTCCTTACGGATGGACGCAGCGTACGATGCAGTAACAGATACATTCACCGTCTATTAATTCAGGATAGGACAGCATTCCGCAAGAACTTAAGAAGTACGCAACAGAGGCTTAAGAGGAGTTTTATCTTGGAAGATACGGTGAAAGATTAGCCACAGCGAGAGTTAGAGGATGGAAAGTAGACATGCTGCGGATTATCGCACGAGGGTAGAAAAAATTACTTATTACCTTGGTCCACAAAATTAAAAAGAAGGAATGGAAAAGCCGGATAATCGCAAGTACAAGTGAAATAATATGTGGGATGAGCCAAAAGGAATCTAATGATACACTACAATATTAAACGGGTAATTCAGTTGCTCAAAAGGGCATTTAGATATTCAAAAAGTCATTAGCATTCGCAATTATGGAATCCTGCTCAAGTACTGTATTTATTCGTTGTGGTGCATGAATCCCTAAGGATACGAGACTTATGATCATTGAAAAACTTTAAAGTAAAATAATAGGGACTTTTGGCAGATACTATTCATGCTCATTATTTGGTAATGAAGAGAACTCTGCAACGTGTAGGCAGATACCTAAGATCAGATGAACAAGTAAAATGTAAAATAAGGGAGTATACATAATACGAGAAGGGGAAGGTGGCATTCGAAGTGCTTATCTTAATGAAAAGAAGGATCCATTATAGTGTTTACGCCTTAAAACATTATTAAGTACCACGAAGCGACTTTCCGAATAACATAAGGTGAATATTTCTTTCCAAATGTAAAAAAAAGCCACGTAATGAAAGAAAATAAGAGTTAGGACGTGACAGGAAATTAAAAGAGAAGATTCAACCTCAAGTGAACAAAGGAGTGAGAAAGTTAAATTTCCTTATATTTATAATATTGAAAAACATTTACTTAGCAATTATTTCTAAAATGAGAATCAATGATTGAATGAAACCAGTGATTGAAATGCCACAGAAGTAAGAAAAGAATCTTTAGAACTTCATATTTATGAGAAACAGTAAGACTAAATACTAATATTGTTTCAAGAATGTACGACGTACAACAGAGTAATGACTAACCAAATACAGATAGGCTAAACCAGTGGCAACAATATACGCCCCTTGTGCCGGATGCGGCTCGTGGCTGTGGATGATTTTTTCACTGAACGATATTTGAAATTTCAAATTACATCTAATTTCACGAAAAAAAATTTTTATATGATTTCCTTTGATAAATTACTGTTTCTTAATTAGGTACCGATAAATGTAACAGGAAAATAATACTCATGAAGAAATTTCTTTATTTACTATAGCAATCCTAATACGATCCACTAAGCTCAGGAGACATCTGTTTTGTAGCCAAATACTGGATAAAAGTTGGACGTCACCAGCCTTAATGATCGATTGCTAGTCATCGGAATAACCGCGTACAAAGCCTACAATGAAAAAAAGTAATAAGAGCATCAGGATGTAAGATAGTCTTAATTGAATAGAAAAGCATACTGGGATGAGGTCACTTTACCTTCGAACAAATGGCCGATTTTCGGGCATTCAGATATTTCCAGGAGAGATTTTTTTTTAATTATTAACGTTACTAGATATTGCACAGAAGCTATCGCTATTGGTGCCACGAAAGTACTCACTCGCGGGTTTAAAAAATTGGCGAATTTAAGACACACTGCTCACAAAACTTGAGCTCTACGTAACGCAGGTGATATAAAAGATGCAGATGGGTCAGCGACCCTCAGGCATTGGATTTTCCGCTCACGTCGCCCCCGACAACGCCCGCCAGACGCCGGACACTTCAGAAGTTTCCGAGCAGGAATGCAGGCGGAATGGGCATCAAAAGGAGAGCAACCCAAGGAATTCGACCTTAACCCGAGGAGGACCTGAGATAACTTAACCCTCTCCCCCTCCTCCAATGACTGACCTTAGACGGTGGGACCCGAACCCCTTCCGCACACGGGCAGGGGAGCTGGAAAGGGAAGGAAGGCTCTTAAAAGTTTCTTTTTTTCCGAGAGTGCTCGGGAAATTCCACGAAAGGCCAACGCAGCGTGCCCTCTCCCTTCCCCTCTTAATTTAATGGTCAATTACTCTCTCTGTCCGGGAAGGAGGAAGCTTACGAGAACGCGGGGAATAATCCTTCCCGACCCCATAGGCGCCTCACCGCGGACGAAAAAAAAAGAATCCTGGGGCACACTCCGAAGGAAATGAGCCGCGAACCCTTCCCCCTAAACCCCTGTCTCCCCCTTTCCTCTCACCCCCTCAACCACTGCGGTCCAAGCCACACTCTTCCCTCCCCCCGGTAATATCACCATCATCAATATCACTTCCCGTTTGATGCGTCATTCCGGAAATTAAGTTTGTGGGCTTTAGCCACAAAACTTCCAAGCTCTTCTTTTTTGTTCTATTCATTTTTTAGAGCGCCCGACAGAAACTTCCAGGATTGCATTCATTTCTTTCCCCGCGCGGTGAAAAAAAGAGAAGAGGCCGATTTATCCGGTGAATGCCTCCCATGGGGAGGTGAAAAGGGGAGGAAGGAGGGAGAAAGAGAGAGGGGGATGGAGGGGCACTTTTCTCAGAGCTTCCTCTCGTTTCCAGTCGTCCCCCTCGGAGTTTTTTTTCAGAGAGTTTTCTATCGCGGGTCCGCGAGGCGCTGCCTTTGTCCGCCATAGGGTCACCCTTCGTTTCGTTTCCGTTCATGGAAAATCTCTTGTGAAACATCACGGGGAAAACCCAATCACATTGAATCGAATGCAAGAGAAATTTCGCATTGATATAAAACCTTCACTGGATTGGACGGAGAATCGAACCTGGATCCCTCAAACTTCTGTCTGAATGCCTTGTTCATTAAAGTTGGTTACGGATCAAGTACGTGAATTTCCTTAGATATAATTATTCGTTTCATTAACTTACTGAGCTAAGAGGTACAATAAATATTGCATGGTTAAAACTGTATAGACGTGCTTACTCTCTAGCAGAACTGTACTGATTCTTTAAGGTTAGTTTATTTGATAATCAGTAAAAAATAACGTTATTTGGGACCTCAACCGCCCATTTGTGAAAGCATTAATTATTTTCGACGAAATTAATATTAATTAGCGGCACAAATTATCATCTAACTATATTTAGCAATACAGTTACGAATTTTAGACATTTTAGTTAAGTGAATGATTAAGTTCTTAAAAGGTGCACATTTTCCCCTATTTCTTAATTTTAAAAACACATCGCTTTGTGGTAGCTAAAAGCCAGCAGATCTCAACTCTTAACTGTGAAGCGTGGTAAAAGTTTAGCCAATGTGCAATTTTTCCCTTTATCAGAAGTTAGTAAACATTAGGACTTCCAAAACTTATGTATCCTAAAATTGATCATGAAAAAGCTAGTCGTGGAATGCATAGTTATTAAAACTTCAATTCGATAAAGCCACAAACATGCTCTTATGAAAATTTTAATAAGCCCCGTGTCATTTGACTTGAGGGAAGAATCATTTTCAGTAATCGCGGTATCCTTCAACATTCTACACGGTGCTAATCAGTATTCTTTTATAGGAAAAAGATGTTCTGACAAATACATAAAACAGTAGTGGGAGTACGCACAGCCCCACGGTCGGCGAGGTTTAAGCCAAGGTTTTTGCTTCGGCCAAATTGGTTTAAAGTTTGGTGCTTACCTTTGGTGGCCTAAATATTAGGTGCATGTTAAAAAAAGAGGTTTAGATGACATAGATGGTAATGCAACCCCCTATGGAGCTATGAATAAGAAATTAACAGATGGCAGACATAATCGGATTTTGGAATGTGTAGTTTGATGCACAGAAGTCATAGTTTAATAAAAGATAAAAAATTAAGTCATAGTTAGAATAAGACAAGTGACATTTTGGTAGGATATGAACAGCGTGGTATTTAGAAATGTAAGAGTTCATTTGATGATCACTTTTGTCTTTATCACTTAGTGTTTTAATTTTCTGTTCTTTTTCCATTAATTTAGTAGCTTAGGTGATAGTGTGTAGTGACCACAAGTACCATTACATGTTTATAACATCAAGAAAATATGAAAGGGAATAACGTACGCCAAACTAGAGGAAATTCTCACAATCCAACGAAGATGCATATGGTAACCGTTTGGGCCCGGCCGACGATCTGCCTTACTAGATAGACTAGCTTTAATGATTTGGATAAAAATGTCTCTCTATTTTTTATCCATTTGGTATTTCCCGCTTTAATTTTTTAGTTCAGGTAATACTACGTTTTAAGCACAGTGGTCCACATATCTTATAATACACCGTAGGCATGTGGTTCACTATTTGGTATTAATTAAACGTACTCCCTAGTTAGGTGTATTGAATATTAATCCTTAGAGTAATTTATATAGTTAAAAGAGGCTTCGTAATTATTCTTAAAGGTAAGTTAAAATTTTGTCGTTTTAATTTAACATTTGACTTAAAATTAAATTTTGTTGACACGCTGTGAACTTTTGGTGGTTAATTATATTTTGGACTTTTTCCACGGTTTCAAATTAGTTCGCATTCATATTTTTTATTTGTAAAACCGCGTTCAGTTCTCATATGGATAAGCAGTGCCTGTTTTTCTTTTGACTGCCCTATCAGAGAAGAGGTCTCCATGAACCTACCAACCACCGTAGATGAGCTATGATGGTGATGAGCTATGCACATTCATAGGGAAATAGCTCCATGAGTTATTGTGTAAATTAATGAAACCCACATTTGTGAAATAAGGTTGTTCTCTCAAAGAAAATATACCACCATTTTGACTTGTAAACCTTATATGTGCATTCACCCTCCCTGGTTTTCTATTCTCAGTTTCTCATATTTCCAGCACTGAGAATTCTGGGGTTTCAGAATAAAACTGTATCGTAAATTCAGTAGGCTATAGAGATGCTTAACATTGCACCCTCCTCCGATCTATCGAAGGTGAATATACTTCAAGATGGTGTCCTTCCTAAATGTGAGGGATGTAGCAGTTTAACTGAAGAGTTAGAATGCCACCAATAAAAAAAAATAATGTCCCTGCTTTAGCCTTGCAGAAAATTGGTAGAATATACTGGTATCTTTTTGGAATTGATGGGTTAGACGTACCCTTTATGCAAATAACTCTTTATAGAATACCATGATGCACATAAATATATGTGTATATTAAATGTCCCTCCCATGGACTACAACCATGACGTGGTGGAAGGGCTGGTGCGTTCCGATGACCCCTACAGCTGTGGGGAGAAATGATAATTTCTCGTACTAGGGTGACCTATGCAAGATAGGTCAAAGGTTAGCAACCAGACGAAAGGTAGTCTGCGCAGCGTCTGTTTCTCAGTGAGGCGGCTGCAAAGGCGTTTGACCCCAGTGGGGCGGCCATTGAGTGATGGTGTCACAAAAAAAACTATTTCGGAAAGAAACGGGAAACCACCTCAATTATCATTCCAAAGAACATTATGATGGACAAAATAGAGAATATGAGTCCTGGCGACTACGGGACTCGGCCCAATCGGCCGTGTGTCGTGCCCGGCAGCGGGAGAGGCAAGGCTTCCGCGGTCGTCATCCCACGAAACCCTTGCAAAGGAAAACCGATGGCAACAAATTTGAAGACGCAGAAGAAGAATACTAAATTAATCAGAATAGGAACATAGAATTTTAAGACAATGTTGAGGACAGGAAAATTAGCGAATATAAAGCGAGAGATGGAAAGAGGCCGTAGAGATATTTTAGGTCTATATAACATGTGTCAGGTCTATATAACAAGAATTTCAGAGATTACTTGAGTTATATTCATTGGAGGATACAAGAGCCAAAAAGGGGCTACCATAATATTGAATAAAGAGATAGCAATATGCGTAGTTAGCATAGAGCAAGCAACGGACAGTGTAAGTGGGTTTTCTGTATATTGCAAAAGTGTGTGTTTTGTCTATAATTTCGATAGTTAATTCCAGGAAATTGATTGTATTGCCCACTCCCGATTCCATGGTGAAAATTATAGATGGATGAAGGGAGTTGATGAATTTAAAGAAAATGTCTATCACTGGATAGACAGCTAGAACCCCGGTCCCCTTTTCTCCACGGTCCTAGGAGCTTGGCACTGCACTGACTGTCCACCCTCAATGAGACAACCCTTCCAGCCAGCTGTGAGGTCTCCCGGACGGGGTTAATTTTTCACCCTTTCTCCTCACCCGAAACCTTTCTCCACCTCCATTGACACCCACGTTGCCCACTTTCCTTCTCCCTTCCCTCTCTTTTTCCCCCCTTTTTCCACTACCCTCCCCCCTTACTTGCTTTCCAGCATATATAGCAACGAGAATATGACTGTTACCAGATGATGATGTAGTTGCATCGAAACCGGTCGTATTAATAATTTTTTTTATTTTTGTGGAAAATTGCCAGTTTTATTTAATCATGTTATTCCACCATATCACGCCTGAAACGTCTCTTTTTATAAGAAGGAGGGAGTTGATGACAGGGACGTTAAGTATGGATGTTAAGAATATACTCGTAAAAAACCTTTTTATTAAGCGTGGTTATGTACGGCGCGGAAACATGGTCACTGAACCAGGGGCATAAGCAAAGATTGAAATGTGGGTGTGGCGAAGGATTGAGAAAGCGATATGGACCGAAAATAAAACAAATCAGGAAGTCCTAGGCATGGTGGGCTTTGAGAAATGACTGTTGGGGGAAATCATAAGGAGGCAGAAAAAATGGATGAAGGGCATATTAATAGGCAGTGGGATGTTACAGACTGTAATATAGGGGAGAGTGTTAGGTAAACGAGGAAAGGGCAGGAATAGGATATGGATGTTGGACGGGTAGAAGGGAGAAAGGTAGTACACAGAGATGATGAGGGATTTGTTGTAGTGTAGGATGCTGTATTGTGTTTTGTTAGGAGATATTTGTTTGAAAGCTGTGCCCATCCAAAACTTACCTTCACCGGTCGTTTAGCTAATAATAATGTAAATTGTTGTCTTAGGATTTAATGGCTAAAGGCGAATACGCACATGACTAAAGCATTTGACTGGAAATTAAATTGATCTGATTTATAAAATCCTGACTGAGGAAAACTATAGGTATCGAAGACCAAACAAATCTCCTATTTTGAGCACATAAGGGCGTTTTAGCACTGAAATACTTCTGCAGTACTTCGCAAAATTTCTTAGCATTTGGAAATAAATCCACACAATTCGTAAACTTTCTTTAATATGACCATTTTTCTGGATTACACTGCTTTACGGAACAGTTAAGCGCCAGCAATTTACCCCTGGATAAGTACTGGATGAATTATTTGCAAAAAAAACGTGTGTTGGTACAATGAGAAAAAACTGAAAACTGAGAAGCTTAAGATGAAGTCGGGTTAAGTAACCGAGAGCGTAGAAGTGAAGAAAATATTAAGTGAAAGACTTTATTTTTTATCTCAAGAAGAGATTGAAATAATAACTATTGAATTTCCCCGGAAATCCGTTACTAGTCTGTTTCATTTAAGTCACATAGGGACAAAAGAGTACTTCATGATGATGAGAGAGAAGAGAATTCCAACCTGCAATGTTGAAAATACATTCAAGGAAAATATCGGTGAAAACATTTATAGAAGCATGGCGAGAACGGCCGGGAAACCTACAGAATAAGGAAGGACTGATTGGATAGATTGTATACTTTTGAGTTGAGTGGAATTTGGAACGGAAGAATTGGCTGGAGAGGAAGAGCCGAGTGAGGAAAAGTTTCGGCACTGGGAGAAAGGCATTGGGCGGAATTTTGAAGGGGAAAACAATTCAAGCGAAGAAAATTAGTTTGGAGGGGATGTTGAAGGAAATTGTGGCCCCATTGAGGGAATCGATGAAAGAGACAACGCCAGTGTAGCGTTATAAGAAGGAGGATGGTGATAAGACATCTGCACACAAAGCGAAAGTAGTGTTAGCAATTATAAGAAACTGAAGAAGGCAGAAGTTTGGGAGGAAATTGAAAAAGAAAAATATCTAAAAAAATGGCAATTTTTTGCGGAAATGCGTTGATGCTCGTGATGAATTGCAGGGTACCAAAATATCTAAACAGATCCGATTTGCCTCTGATACCAAAATTTCCTACACAAATTCGAATAACTCCTAAATGACGCCGAAATTAATTGCCCTTTATAAGCATAAACGTTGAAATATTTAGGCAATATTTAAATAGAAAAAAAAACATATTTAACTCTAATGAAAGTACCGTGTATCGTCTACCGTCCAGTTAGCGTTATATAAAGCCCTCCATATTTATACTAGCTAATTTATTCAAATATTACAAAATATAATCCGTGGAGAATACTTCAGTACCATTGACTTAAAAATAACCTATACCCCTTGGAATCCTATAAAACAATTTTGTACATAAAGTAAATTATTTCAGAAACTTATTTCATAAAAAATAGCCAGAAGATCCTTCAACTCATATTTTAGAAATTTTTTAAAAACTATTTACGTTGGCGCAGATAATCTGAAACAAAGGGCTTTGGGGAGATTACATTAACAATTGGTAAATATCATTTAACATCCAAAATAATTCTCGAGGGTTTCAAGCAACGTCCTTTCTACTTCAGGGCTCGAATTCCAAGGAAGATTTAAAGACCGGTTAACAACTTGAAAAACTTTGTCACCGCGGAGTGAACTGAGGAAATTTTTAGAATAAAATTTTTCGGGAGAGCACAAAACAAATAGTAATATGATATAACACGAGTTGCAATCGGTAGTCAATGATTGTCCTAGAACAAAGTCATGTTTTATTATACTTTACGGAATGTGAAACTATCATTTTATTGAAATCTAGTGGCAATAGCACTTTGCTGCAAAACCAAAGGTCCGAACTTTTTTCCGGGTCCTGCCACTGGCACTCCTGGATTCACGATAGCTGTGTTGATTTTTCGGGTTCCATATTTCTATGGAAAACGACAGGGGACACAGGGAAATGAACTGACCTCGGTTTCATTAATATGATAGCGCTTATAATATGAGACTTTGAGCCATCTATGTCATAATCGATCAACCTAACTATCGTGTTTCTTACTGCGATTATGCACCTATTATCTGAAAATATAAGTTTTATAAATAATAATTAGCCCTTCTTATTTTGGTATATATTATATTTTTATTCTTTTTTTGGTAAAGTCCAATGTTAATTCGGAAAGGCAATGTAATTATTTTTCCTTAATGATTACAGAAGTAATGGGGGCTTATCTATAGAAATGTATCAAATATACGTACAATATCATAGTTTTTATGAACAATCATCATCTTTTTGAAGAAATATAGTTTCAAAGTGGAAAATAATTCTGAAATTAGACACGCAATATGATTCAGTATTAATAAGGTCATTAGAAAATCATGAATCACTCAATAAAACATGGTTTTATCGGACACGTTCTTCTCTTCCATGTTTATTAAAAGTTCTCGGCGCAAAGTATTTGTAATAGTTCAGGGAAATAAAGAAGCATTCACTAATTAACCCCTCTTATTTTATTATCATAGGAATTGGAGTCGGCGAAGAGTGAAAAACGACGCAGGGAGCGTGTCCATCTTACCATGGGGTTGGAATTTTTGGGTAGAATTGGTTCGTGGGACTCCACACAAACAGTTGTGAAGCTGTCGTCTGCAGCGAATCACATGGGCACCACACCGTAACGAGCGGGCTGAATCACTTTATCTACCGAAGCGACGCGAAGCCGAACGGCGTATTGCCACGTCACGCAGTTACTGGTACACGTTGCCGCCGATGCTCTGTCGCAAACGAGTGGCCGGATTTTACTGCTAGGGGCAACTTTGTTCAATGGGTATTGTAAAGATTTTGAGACGGAAAGTATATAATGCATAAAACATTAGTTCCTGCGTCATTATTACCGGAATATGCCGATATCATCCACTATAAAACTGTAGGCATAATCAATTCTGGGACAAGTTTTAAAAAATCGCTCAAGCATGCATGATTACTTTTTCTAATTACCTCTTAATTCAAGAAGTTATTGACTCATATAGAGGTCTTAGTTCGTCAAACAAATTTCTGTCTACGAAATCATGGAGGCAACAAAATGTTTCATAGAACACCCCACCTGATGGCACAGGATCACCCTCACATGAAGCATGAACGCCTACATCGATTTACATTAGAATGAGGCTCCTGCATTAAAACCAGTTGTACGCAAAATGTTAACATTCGGTGTCAATATAAACTGCTGTCTCTTTGCATTAGCTCCTGCATAAAACCAACGAATGTCTAAAAGGAATATGTTTTATGCACACTTTCAATCACAAAGCTCGAAATATCTCATGAATTTCCCTCTCAAGAACTATAAATATAGTATGTCCAGATATGCAACTCAAAATAAAATATTTCTCTCTTAAATCATTATATACATGTGTAGATTCAACGGACGTCTAAATAAAAGCATTAAATCTCACTCTTTCACTCGTTTGAAT
>CM073777.1:40833329-41019960 GCA_037158775.1 Hetaerina titia
GACTTTTTCATAACTTTCAACGCATTTAGAGACAGAAGATCTGGTAAAAATCCGCTACTAAATATCTCTACGATTAATCAAAGGAGAGTCATGTAGCCCTTATTCTTACGAATTAGGGGAACAATCATCAAATCATAGGCGGCTCAAGCCTTAAAATTGAAAAATAAACAAATTGGCTTTTCCATGTCGAAAAGCCATGTTGTTTATTTTTCAATTTCAATATGAATATTTTCCACCAAGTCACGCCAGAGCCATATTTTAGCGCCATATTTTAGCGACGGGTATCATCCCACATTAATATTTTGAAGCGTAGTTGCCCATAGACTATTTTATTTCCCTAACTTTTACGAACCATTGTACTCGCGGAAACAGAGTTAATATTACGAAGCTGTAGCACTATAAAAGCACTACATTTTGACAACTATTTTCAAGCCGTGAAAAACACCTCACAAAGTACAGAATTCAGACGAGGGCAGATTATTCAGGATTGAAAAACCGACTCCGACGCTTTGGAAGATGGAGAAAAATTTGAGTGTAGAAACACAAAGAATAGACTTAGATATTTTGGAAAACACTGGAATAGCCTGAAGAAGTAGACTTGATGAGTGACAAATCAATATCACAGACAGGGAATATGTGAATGAAAATAGAGGATTGGGGATAAAACACAAAATATTTCAAAAGAGTGGAAAGCGTTACCTCCGGTTTTACGAACATAATTAATTCAGAAACCACGAGTCCCCGAAGTTCCCAAATGTGGAAAAGAGCTTTGCATTGAGGAAGAAAAATTTAGATAAAAGGTTTATTAAATGTTTTTTTTAACAGAGGGAGAAGAAGCTAATCACCCTATGAGACTATAATGGCGGCAATGGAAAAATCCAAAAAATTGCCATCCATTGGAAAATATGGATTAGGAAAAGAAAAAGAAGATACTAATGTTATATAAAGTTAAATTCTTAGTGTAATATAAACTTGTAATGGCATTTCATGTTTAAATGTCAACGCCGAAGATGTCATACAAAGAAAAAGCCTGAAAATGAAATAAGTTTTCAATGGATTTTATTTTAATGCAGCATTGTTTTAATAACAAATTAAACATATTAAAGAATATCATCAACCAAATATTGTTATTATTCAGCCCTTAATGGTGGCCAAATATCATATTTATGTTGAACGGACAAATCTATAGAGACAAAGATGACAAGTGTATAAACTGCAATGCTATGTAGTTGACTTACTACGTTAGGAGGAGAATTTGGGAAAGAGCGTACGTAATATTAGTACGTATACATACGAGCGTAATAATAAAAGTGGATTAATAAGTAAAAAACCTGATTATGTTATGCTATAACGAAACCTGGGTCGTGAAAATAAAAAGTTTATGTGGAAAAGCAAAGTGGTTTGATTTATAAAAACGTCAGTGGATTACTTATTATTAGGTAATCTACCGGTTAAGGTAGGTTTTTGGATGGACACAACTATCAAATAAACATTTTGTGACTCCCCACCTATCAAACTAATCTATATCAGGTCCCTCTTCATCTCGGTGTACTTCTTTCCTCCCTTCATCCCGTCCAACATCCCTATCCTGTTCCTGCCCTTACCTCGCTTTCCCAACATTCTCCCTCTATTACCTTCTTCAACATTCCACTACCGCTCAATACGCCTTTCATCCATTTTTCCTGCCTCCATAGGATTTCTCTCAACAAACCCCTCTCCTCCCCCACCATTTCTAGTACTTCCTCATTTGTTTTCCTTTCGGTCCATTTCACCTTTTCCATTCTTCTCCACACCCACATTTCAAAAGCCTCCTATCTACGTCCTATCCTACTGCTTCAGTGACCACATTTCCGCGCCGTACATAGCTACGCTCCATATCAGAGTTTTTACCAGTCTTGTCTTAACATCCCTACTCAACGTCCCCGTCATCAACTCCCTCCTCCTTGAGAAAGCCTCCTTGCCTAGCGCAATTCTTCTCCTTACGTCCCTACCACTTTGACCGTATTGGTCCAAAACACTTCCGAGATATGTAAACTGCTCTACCTGCTCTAGTTTTTCTCCGCCTATTTTAATATTTAGCTTAGCCTTTTTCTTTCTGGAAAATCGCATAACCTTTGTTTTATTAATATTGATTCTCATCCCATATTTATCGCACTGAACCTCCAATTCAATCAGCATTCTTGCAACCCCTTGGCTGACTGAGCAACTAATGCTTGGTCATTAGCAAACCTAATCGATTTTACGAATTCCCCTCCGACTTTCATTCCTACCTCCAGTTCTTCCCATGCCTCTTTAATCATTTCCTCTACATATACGTTGAACAGTACCGGTGACAATGGGCAACCCTGCCTTACACCTCTTCCTAACCACTGCCCATCCGGACTCTCCGTTTCCTACTCGCACCTGAGCAGTCTGCGACATGTACAGGTTGCGGATCAGTCTCCTGTCCCTCCAATCCATTCCTATTTTCTGCAATACACGCATTAATTTTTCCCAATTCGCTCTATCAAACGCTTTTTCGAAATCTACAAAACAGGAAAAAACGTCCTGATTGTATTTTATATTCCTCTCGACTAGTGATCTCATTACTGCAATGGCATCATGCGTACCTCTTCCTTTCCTGAACCCAAACTGATCATTTCCTAAGTAATCATTTGCCTTACTCTCTATCCTTTTGTTGATGATCCTGAGAATAACTTTAGCTGCGTGGGATATCAAACTTATTGTTCTGTAATCCTCACATGACGAAGCCTTTGCCTTTTTTGGAATAGGAACTAACACCGATCTCACAAAATCTTTCGGCCAGATTCTTTCTTCATAGATACTACGAATCAGTCCATATAGGGCCTTCTTCCCGCATTTAGTGGATTAATAAGGGCAAAAATTAATTTTTTTCTTGAATGAGAGCTATCAAGGTATAGCGATTGATCCAGGATGTATTATGCAACTCGTTGATGAAAAAAATATACATAAGATATGAAAAGCACTTGTTTGGTAGCAATTATCAGGATTTAAATCGAGGAACAAGAAAATTCAGGAACAAGGATGACAAATTTTAGCTAGAAAGAGAAACACGATATGGCATATAAAAGTTTCGTATGGATATGAGGAAAACGTTTCCTAGAATTGCGTAAGATTTAATGAAACATGGGATAGGAACGGGTTTATATAGTAATAAAAACTGAAAAAAGTATTTGATATGTCCTAATGGGAATAGATTCTAGCATAAAAATTATTGTACAGTGGGCATCGACGGCGGAATATAAAAGAGATGTTATGTTAAGTCGATGAATGAGTGTAATATAAATGGTTGTTATTCCCGAGCTTGTTGGAAATACGGAAGAAATATCTAATTGTAACCATTGAAAATAATCGTGAACTCTATCAACTTTAAAAGTGAAAAGAAAAATTTTCGAAAAATAAAAGTATCCTCTTTTCTGAACAAAAAGGGAAAGTTTCAATGTGAAGTCGTTTGTATCACCAAGCCTTGAGTTTAATTGATATAGGACTATGATGAAGAAGCCTGTTCGGGATGGAATGTAAGACAGAAGAATTCATCAGATATTGGAAGTTTGTTCTAGCGAAATGCAAAGATAGGGAGCTATTTTATCTCTTAGGCTGCTTGAAAGATAGGTAAGATGGAAATGGAAAACGATCAACAAACCTTATTTGCCCTCTATGATCTGGAAATGAATTTCAATACTTTCAGGACCATCGCTTGGAAAGTATCACATTTCATTCTGTATGACAAATGAATATCATGCATCGCTTAAAGAATGATGAAAAGTCTGTATTGAAATTGCTAATTAAAAAGAGGACTTATGTATGAACATGCGGTAATGTAAAATATATACCAAGGGGAGGAATTGCACCCTCAACCCTCATTATCTTATGCATCTCCATGGGGAAGGAAAAAAATTAGATCAATAAAATGCTGCATCCTTCTGAGAAACAAGTGTTTTTTGCTTTTTCCTAGTGTTGTATCTGTTCAGGGAGAGAGGAATGGAAAATAAGAGAACATTTTCGATTTGAAAACTAAATTAACGGCAGAAGTTTTGACGTAAGTGGGGAACATATAGTACATTTGATAACCTCCTACGCCTCTGGCAGTTTGAATTTTCCAGTAAAATTGAGGACAAAGACTTACAGTTATTTCATGTAACCAAATAAAGAGTAGCCCTATCTCTTTATGAGAAATTTTAGCAATTGACTAGGGCTTGTTTCGTAATAATATGGTAGCGGATTATGAACTATGTGATTTCTATTTTTCTATGACTGCGAAACTGTGAAACGCAGGAGGAATTTTAGGAATTGATATCAAAGGGAGCGTGGTGCTACTGAAGGTAATGAAAAAGTGATTAAAATAATAAATGTCCGATGGAAATATTCATCAAAACTTGAGTGAAGAGAACAGAGAGCACGTAAAAGAGAAAATGTGGAAGAATAATATATACGCATGTTAAAGTAGGAAAAAGGAAAGGTGTGAATGAATTCTATTTAAAGCAGGAAGCCTTTTGGGGCAAAATAATACCAGAAGTACTACTAATAAGGGTAAATATAAGCATATAAAATTTTATTTTGGAAAAACAAGCAATATTTCGATGAAAGGAATGGAGGAAGTGTATAAGATAGTATTTTGCTGACACAAACCGAACGGGTTCACGAATTCTTGGTGATGCACCAACTGCTCAATTATAGGAATACTTTTTACTTGTTGATTCAATTTCACCAGATATTGAAACAGAAGGTAATTAGTTTGTTCAGCCCGGTGGATAGCACATTCATCTTCTTACCTAAGGGTCACGCGTTGAAATCCTTAGAATGACTGCGGAAACATATAAAGGCTAAATTTAAGCCGCGATATACAGAATAATACAAACAGTATATATATATATATATATATATATATATATTTCTAGGAAACCGCAAGCGACGCAGGCAAAGAAACTTGGAATCCCTCTTTACTCTCTTAAAAACTCAACCATTTTAGTCACTAGACTTGTGAGCTTTGCCCCATCCACCCATCAAATCAGTACGTATTCGGGTTGAAGGATGTAGTTTTGCGTTCGGATGATTAGACCCTCCCAGGGTTAATAAACGCTGACACCTAGGGAGGAACGGTGGAAGTCTATGAATGCCGAACGAAGTGACCTGGGGAGAAGGCTGGCTGGTGGTTAATAAAAATCATCACAGCAGACATGAGTAGTTGGGGAACCAGAGTCAGGAATGCGTGGTCGGGTTGCTCTATTATCCGTCTTTCGATTTGACAGGCGCAAGAACAGGAGTCCCATGAGGAAATGGGGGCTCTGAACGGGAGGAGACGAGGCCCTGGGGAGGGGGAAATGAAAACGTGGGGGTACGAGACCCCCGCGATATCACCGTATCCCAATCCGAACAGACACCTCTTCCCAGCACTCCCTGATACACAGACAACACACCACCCCCCTCAAAACATCGATTTTCCCTCCAGACGGGAAAAAGGGGGACACCAAGGGGAGGGTCGTGTACCGCGGGGGATGGGGTTTGAGGGATGAGAAATAAGGGATACGGGAGAGGGAGCAAGCAGCTGTTCACCTGAGTTGAAGTTACACAAGGCCTCTTCATATTTCATATCTCCGCCAGCCCGATCCATATCACTCCTCGCCTACCCCCAACTCTCTTGTCCCATTGAAAATTCCATTCTCCCCGAGCCGCGTGCTATCATGTCTGCATGCGTGTGCCATTTCGAAAACCCTAAAACGCTCCCCAGTTCTGTTTACGCACGTGCGAAAGTCCTGCGTCGAAAACAAGGACGCTATCCATCCCCCCGCGGCTCATCCTCACACCAGGGGGTTCGTTCCCCCTGTACGCCGTACATTCCCCAGGAACATATCCGCGCTTGGAGAGATTCTGTCGACGCACTCAACTCCCACGTTGCGAAACTTAATTCCGCTCGCTCCCTCGCATCTATTGGAACGAGAATCGTGATGCCTCTGAGCTGTGCCAAGAAGGGGGTGGGATGCCTCCACGTCGGACTGGAAAATGAAACACGCCTGCTATCAAAAGGGAATGGGTTCGAATCAACCACGATCCCACGGGATTTTCTTCGAAGAACGACTTTTTTTGGGCCAAAGTGTGAATGAGCTTCCGATTTCAATCAGTGGACTGATTGCTTGTAACTAGGTTACTGTCGCCGAATTAAATGCGGGAGTAAGAGATTGAGTACTTCAGGGATTCTGCAATAGAGAGGAATTCCGCGGAAAATGTGGCGTGTGGTAAAGAGCGTTAGGGAAAAACCACTTGAATTTCATGAGATTTTGGATCTAAAATTACAACATTTGATCACTTTTATTTACTCCCCATTCCACTACTCCAGGTTAAGAAGTGGTAATAGCAACATTTAAGGGAGGTAACCGACAGCTAAGGTCATTTGCCATTAGGGATGGACAGGGAAAAATGAAGGTTGGAGAGAAACCCGGCGTCGGCATTAGCTTATTCTTAACGAAAGGCGCCAAGGAGTCCACAGCTTATTGTCCCATTCGACGGACGACGTACTCACGAAAAGTGCCCCCCACAAAGCTCTTCAAGTAGGGATCGAGAAGATATTCAATGCCGCCGGGGTTCAAACCAGGGATAGTAACGGGCTAGAAGATCCCGGGCTAGTAGAACCAGTGCGGTGGCCATCGTCCTGGCTTCCCACTCTCTGGGTAAATGCTACCTTACCATTTCGATCCCCGCCAGGTTAAGATGAAAGGGAAAGATTACAGGAGACGGATATAGATGTAAACGTTTTATGAACCCAAAAGTCGTTGAGGGTATAAAATCTTGTTTTAAAAAAGCGTGTGTCACTCAAATAACCCCATGTTCCCTATAATTTTTTGTGAATGAATATTTTTAGTCACATTAGAATAGGTGCGCATATCGATATCGGTATATCGATGGATTTGATCATTGGAATACAATAAGAAAGGGAGAAACCCTTACAAAGGGATTCAAGTACTCGTTCTTCCCTCACACAATATGCACACGTGAAAATTGTACCCAGGTACATAAACAAATTTCCTTAAAGATAAATATTTAATGGTCTATCAAAACATCAATTATTCCATAGTATGAAGGATATCTTGCATTTGAAAATTAATGTTTAAATATGTGTTAATATTTTTGTGTTTGAGGTAATATATTGCTTAAATAAATGCATGAACTAATATTGCTGCCCTGACACCCCCCACCCACGTCCTTTACGTCGGCATACGGAGAATTGCGTAGATGTAAATAGGAAGCACTCCGTTGATGATATTAATTTTCGTATTTAGATAATGTTAATTACGTTTATTATACGATGCCTCTAACTGTGAAAGTTTTAATACGACACATGAAAGAACACTTGTACGAGTTTCCAATCACCTCCAGAATTATTTCTCTGAATTATTCCCTTTAAGCCTTTCCTCTAATTTAAAGACATGACTATTTCTCTCGCTCATTCCTTCTTCTAACTTGAATTAAATCCTCTTACTATTTTCTCATCACACCCCTCGAATCATCTCGCTTTCTCTAAACATCGGAGAGTGCGCCATTCTTTAGACTTTCTACACCATCCAACTTCCCACATTCCAGCACCGGACTATTTAATTCCGAACGTGAACAAATTTCTTGAAAGTGTTACAAAGCAACATGTGCTCGGTGAAGTAATTATCTTTCTTTTTATTTTCAAGAGATTTAGTTGCCATAAAAACATTAGAATATCTTCCAAAGTATCAATTACTCGCATCTATTTAATATTTACATTTTTGGACTGTAGTACAAGAATATTTTTCCTACCAATCCACTCTACTTTTTCAATTCTGCATATTACCCTGTATGCAACCGGCATTATGTTTCAAAGGGAGTGATAATTCTTCGGGTACGCAGCACCAAAAATTAAGTTTTGCCTTACTCTTATATACCAACAAGTATCTAAAATATTTCAAGCAATTGGTATAATGGTAAAAACATGTAAATACACTATGGTATCTAAGTGCAAAATACTTTAATAGTCATTACACCCGAGCTATAAGTAACACGCAACAAGAAAGATATATCGTTTGATTCAATATCTCGTAAGATTCGTTATACATTTGGTTTAGTCAACTAATAAAAAAAGGGTAATATAAACGAGTAAAGTTTGACATTCTCTCAAGCATACATCATTCTTTTAACTTCCTTTAACATTATTTAATAACGTGGATTAGGAGGTAAATGAACTCTCTCAGCCTTCGTTATTTACATTTAGGGAATAACGCTTATTGAACCCATATAACGATTGCAAAAAAATTGGAGGTGTACGAACGAAGTTTTGTGGTGATCAACTGAGGACTATCATCCCTATTTTTTTTAAATAACTACATTTCTATACAGGACTGCGATGATCATGTACAAGACGAACGAAAAAAGAAAGATATTGCCAAAAGATATATTTATGTTGAAGACCAAAGGTCCTGTGTAAGATTCAAATCCATAAATTTGAGGTTAGAAAATGTTAAGCCCGTTAAGATAAGCCGGCAGGAAAACCGTTTGGGGGAATACAAAACCCATGAGTGTTAATTTAAAATCAAGAGAACTTGACAAATATTTTCATTTAAATTTACGCTGAATCCATTTCCTTAATTTTCAAATCGATTTATATCCTGGACCCCGTGTGCTGTCGAGGCGAACTCAAGAGACAACTACTGTAATGAAAAAGTAAATGGGACCCAGATGACGAGGGAGGGTGGACGAGAGGGAACAGGGGATGAAATGGTAAAACTTTCAGACAAAAGAGCGATGGGTGGAAGCAATACGCATTCCCATCTATTTACATCATCCTCTCCTTGTTAATAATGCAGGGAGCGTTGAGTTTAGACGGTGAGGATGGGAAATGAGCGACTTTCAAGATGTGGGTTGGTACCGAGATGAATAAAGACGGAGTGCACTGAGGTGTTACGCAATCATTTAAAGGGACTACCCGGCAACACACTTTCCCTATTCATAAGGAATCGTGGACACACATTGTCAGAAGTAATTGGGGGGGAAAGCTTGAGGTTGTTCGAGATTGACGACCTAAGGCTTCAGGAGTATAAATAATCATTTGTCTTTTGTTCATGAAATTGAAATTGAAATTGATATATTATGTTTTATATGCGACGTACACATTTATCACGTTTAAATTATGATAAGCGCTTCTCGTTTGTTTTTTGTACACGATTTCTAAATTTCACTTATAAAATTACAACATGTTAAATGTTTTTATATTTACGGAATATATGTATTAAACGTCTATTACGCTCAAATTTACTCTATAAATTATGATCATAGGTTTTGATAATTGGTAAAGGTAAAGACTACCTGAGATCAATTCCTCTGTTTGAAAACACAATATTCATTATTCGTTAAAATATATATTAAACTTCTCTCAAATGTTTTGAACATTATGCCTTTCATTTATATTGAAATCGTAACACATTCGTAATACCTCATTGTACTACTTTTCATGGACGTTAATGTGCAATCAAAATTTCAAATAATTAACAAATGTAAAAAATAACAAAGAGCACCTATTATCATATTTATTTACGTTATAACAATATGAAATTATTACCACAATGAACGAGGAAAATCATTCACATATAATTCGATTTCAAAATGTTTCGATGAAAATATTTCTTAACCAAGGTTATTTTACAATTAAATTCATTATGTAACATAAATGATACAACAAATATTTGTACAAAATGGGTATCTTCGTAATCAATTATTTGAACCAAAAATGAAGCCGGGTTACAAATATGACAAAATGGCGCATAATACGTATATGTATAAAACTAGTTACTCGAAATTTAAAAGTACAGTAAAAATGAATTATTGAGTAAAGCAAAGGCTCATTTCAGAGTGTAATCGCCAAATATAATCCTGAAAACAAACTGAAAGCAAAAGATTTAAATGTTACAATTTCAATTAAATATTTTATGAAATTAACTATCCACTATTTGTAGCCGAGATAACTCCAAAACTCATAAAAAGACAAATTCCGAACAAGTAAATGAATTCTGTAGGTCATCATGATTACCGGTTGCCACATGCAATTTTTGCCCCTATTGCTAAAAAAATACTTACTTTTTTGAAGTACCCCTATAATTGCATAAGGTGCTAAACTTGCAGTATATCACGGCATATGGTGAAGGAACGTATTACGGAAAGAGCTCGCATCTCGGTCTCTGAAACTCTTGAAAATATTCCTTGACGTCATAGGCGATGGAGAAAATTAAAAGTAGCTATGACAGAGGATTATTACAAAGCAATTTCATAAAAATATAAATTATTAATCCCATAAAATGACACAAAATTTCTCCAAGTATTTTTGCGAAGATTTTGTGAAGATCCCAGATCAACGTGAAGATATGTGATGAAAGAAATATGTTGCAAGTGTAGTACACTATTGTTATAAACAGGGAGCCAATTAAGCATTAGGGTTTAAATTAAAGTCTGCTTGAACCATAAGTTGAGTTATTCGCTCCTGCCCTAATTCTTTCAATGAGATGTAAAAAAAATCATGAAAGTTAATCTCTTTAGTATTCCGGGAGAAAAGAGGATTCGGCCTGCTGCTCTTCCAAATATTTTTGGACTGCTGTCATTTAATAAATGTTATCATATTGAATAATTCATTAAAATCTGGAGTGCTCTATCAAAAATGTTTTTTTCGCTTTTTTCCAATAACTTGTTGGAAAAGTGGAGTGGGGTAGGAGATAAGTTCATCGGAATTCAAATTTAATTCAAATCTGTCCAAAAAGTTAACCGTTCATGCACCAACCACCGTTTCAGTGGCTGTACATCCACTCATTCGTTCCAAAGCTCTTCTTTTGTTAGAGAACGTAGGCCCAAACAAAAAAGAAGCACGCGTGCAGCTAGGGACGAGGACTCTAAAAATGGCGTAGATAATATAAAACATCATGTTGCCACTTGCTATTACTTACATTCTAATAATATTTTTAACATTGACAGATGGAGGAAAAGTATTTTAATTTACGTCATCCCTTTAAACCTCAGTGACGTATTACCGGAAAATGCTCTCAGGCCGTAAAAATATTACAGAGAAAGTGATTGCCACAATGGGAAACAATGAATTCTTCAGGGCAGTAGAAAATAGGATAAACATACGAGACGTGTACTCGTATTACACAATTTATGAGAAAAAATCACGTGATTGTGATATTTTCCTTCAGTTATCGCTTGACCAAATTATAATTATCCACCAAGAAAATTGAATTAATTTGGACAATCATCAAAATAGATCAATCAGTAGGCATACAATTTGGCGCCCGTCTTTCGTAACACCGGTCATGATTTTAGAAATTATGGGGTTTTGGTAATATGTATTATAAAAGTTAAAAATGTGAATCAATAAAAACTTAAGAAATAATTAAAGAGGCTATCTGAAAAAATGAGCTAAATAATACAATTCCAAAAATCATAAGAAATATATTTTCAGTTAAAAGCTAGTTATGATGTGCATGAAGAAAAAATTACGGCCAACCTTTTAAATGTATCATTGATTGTCAGGTTCGAAATAATTGTATTCGATTATTATTGGTATTCTAATCTTCACGGCAGAATTTGGATAAACACACACTGAAAATATATGTGTTTCCGGTTTTGACTAACAAGACAGAAGCTGAGACCTTAATTGCATATAGCCTCCAATTTCGCGCCTTGCCTTTCCGTCTACCCCTTTCTAGTTTGCCTAAAATTCTCCCTTCTATCACAGCCTTCAAAATACCATTGCCAATTAAAATCCTCTGCATTCATCTTACGTGTCTCTTTTCGATTTCTACCCCAATAATCCTAACACTTCCCAGTTTGTTTTTCTTTCTGTCCACTTCAATTTTTCTATTTTTCTACAAACCTGCAGGTCGAAAGCCACCCATGCATTCAACGACTGTTTCCGCACCTTAAATATCACGCTGCACGTCCAAATTTCCAATTTATCAAGAATATTTTCTTAAAACCCTAACTCAACATCTGCCTTATAAAATGTCTCCTCTTTGTGAAGAAGAGAGAGCTGTCTAACCTTGGCTAACGCACATTTCATTCATAAGGGCGAATTATTGATTATTATTACCCATAGTACTTCCCTAAAATGTAAACTGTTTCATCATTTCTAGTTTATTACCTCCTATTTTTACTTTTCTAGTTTAATTTTTAAAGTCTTTCTATGAAAACTCACAAGAAAATTATTGTTGACTTTCTTCCTTTTTAGTCTGTTCTTAATCCATACCTACACGAAGTTTTCACAAAGTATCACGAAATTTTCATTAGCGATCATCAGGGATTTTAATCACTTTGCTGACTCAGAATAAAGCATGATCATCTGCACACAAAATGTATTTTATGAATTGTCCACCCAATTTTATTCCTATTCTCAGTTTTTCTAGATTACTTCCTCATCTTGTACGCGTTGAAAAACAGGGGTGATAATGAACATTCCTTTCATACTACCATGTCTAGTCCTGCCCATTTTAACTCCCCACCCACCATTCGTGCCTCAGATGTCTGAGACATGTACATACTTCGTAATAAATATTTAATGATATACAAAAAAGTCACCTTTAGATTTTAAGAATTTGCACAAAATGTACAAATTTTTAAACTCTAGGGCATAAATGTTGTCATTTATTCTATGCAAACTAGAATTTACCATTCAAAGCACCATTACTGCTTTCATTTCAAAACTGCATTTCCCCACCTCAAGATTTATTCCAAATGCAACTCCGAACCAATTCTCAATCTCATCTTCCTTATACGGGCAATTTATTCACGTTCGCTCAGACATATCTAGGTAACCTTCTCTCCATGTTGTTTTCAAAAGGAGCTAGAGCTCCTTGGTAACAGTGATTTTAGCGAAGTGATGGTTTTAAGGTAAATATATTTTTATACTCTATTTCATATAGTTTCCTGGTGAATATTTATTTCTCTCACAAAGACAACGTGAAACACAAAAAAATTATTATGGTTCTGTCCAAAACTAAAATGAACATGTACTCTCTCCCAATTGCTGAAAATTAAATGAGTACCGCTAAATTTATTTTTTCTGTAAAACATTTGTTTTTTGGGTTAAATTTTGCAAAAACTATTTAAATTTGGAAAATATTTACCATAGTGTTTGCTATTGAACAGCATGCAACTACTGTCCTCATTTTGGTAATTCGTGGAATGGGTATTTTTAAACTAACGATATTGTAATTCATTTCTGTTCTAATTCCAACAAAGCAAACTTCACATACGCCAACAAAAATCCACTGAGTATCTGATCTAATTCAAAAGGTAAAATTCTATTATTAAATAAATATTTAAATTTTCAATCAACATTTACGGCTCAGATCTTTTTATTTGCTACTGAATATATAATATTGGCCTTACTTTGCGTCGACTTTGGCTCTCTTGGTCGGATAGTCAACAAAAAGATTATAATTACCATCGAAGAAAGTATGTGTAAAATCATGAAGGATTAAAACTAAGCCAACAAAAAACACGGGTCTGAGATTTCAACCAACGGATTTACGAATAAAATCCCATAGATTTACCTCAAATATTGTTGGTAATTTAAACAAAAATGGCCTATTCACGATTTGTCACTATTCTGCTGTAAAAAACCCCTAACATTCTTGAGAAGCTAATGAAATCAGTCTAAGGCAATAAATAATAATTTACTACTTGCACAACTCAACGCAAAACATTAATAACTATTGTAACCGTGAAAGCACTCTTTGAAACTTATTCATAACACATCTATATCAATACAAAACACTCCAATATAAACAGTTCTTCCTTCCTAACAAGCCCATTATTTGTAGTAGAGCTACAAAACGAAATATTCTCTTAGTTTCTTTAATTACTTAAGTTTTAATGACTACAAAACCCCCTCTACAATTATATGCTGTTCATACACATTATATTCTGTAAAAGTACACATTTAAAGATTCTCTCTTTTCACGTGTTAGACAGTATACCTTGCTTAAATAATAATTTCTCCAAAATTAAAATGGTGCTCCTAATATTGAGTATCCCACTATCGAAAAATATGTAAAATAAAGGACAATAAAAGCTTGAAATGTTTTATCAACGCACAAAATAAGGAAGTATAAATTATATTTGCAACTTTCGTCACCCGATTCGTCGGCGCAGATGGTCGTAGAGAGAGAGAGGTCGTAGAGGAGGTCGTAGAGAGAATGAACAGGGGAATACTGGGTGGACAGGAAAAACTACCTACAAACACTATGAAAATTTATCGATTGTCCGAGGTTCTGGAATTACAAAGGCAATGCACGATTAATTGCAGAAGAATGGAAAAATTTGCACGAAGATAACCATAAAGTTAAAACGTACATTAATCCGCAAGCATTACGCTCCACAATGTCGACTTTGGAAAATCACTTCTAAAGCATGTCCAGGCGACGGATGATAACATTCAAATACTGAGCGATTCTTTCACTTTCTGTTTTGACAATTTCCTAGAAAATTTTCAATGTTGAAAAATTTACTAGATATCACCAATTAACTCTTTCACCAAAATACTCTTACATGCTAAATAAGCAACTTACTCCCTCGTCTTTAAATGCAGAAATATAACAAAATATTGACTATTCGTGTCTCAGACTAATAAGGTGCAAATGGCGGATAGAGAGGATTGACGTACTGGAAAGAGGGGTAAGAGTGAGGTTCCCATTATCACCTGTGTTTCCCCATAAATATATGGAGGATATGACTGTAGAGGCATGTCAAGAACTAGAAATAGAAATGAGAGTCGGGAGGTTATTCACAAAATCTGTTAGATTTGATGCTTATTTATCTTTAGCATGCTGATCAGCCTATAGGTTGAACGCATTAGTTTTGCCTGTATGCTTTGATTTTGCATGTGGTTTTGTTCCTTTGTACGGGTAGTGACCTAACACACCCCGCCACACGCCCTTGCGGTGACTAGCGGGGTCTGCGCGCACGCCGATGTAGATTGCTGAGCGCAATAGAAATAAAGAGAGGCATTAGAGGAGAATAAATCTAAGCAAATCTAAGGTTATGCGGTATTTGAGACGAAAAGGCGAAGTCAAATATTAAAATAGGATCTCATAAAATAGGGCAGATGGACCAGTTTACCTACCTCTGAGGTTGTATGGGTATAAGAATTAGAAATGTACCACGCAAAGGGTATTTCACAAGGTGGAGAAAAACAAAGACATGGATTTTGAGTAAGGATGTTCAGAAAAGGCTGGTCAAAACTTTGGTATGGAACGTGGTTTTGTAATGAAGTATGATTGTTGAAGCAGGATGATAAATGTGTATTGGAGGTGTTTTGGAATATTGGTTAAGAGGATAGATAAGGTGAAATGGACGGAATGGAAAACAAACGAATTGGGTGAGGAGAAGGAATTTTTGCGAAAAAAACGAAGGAAGTAGGAAAGAAGGAACGTTTTGGTTGGCAATGGGATGTTGAAAGCTTTGATAGAAATGAGAATGACAGACAAGCGAGGCAAAAATAGGGTAGGGATGTTGGACGGAAAGAAGGGAAGAAGTTAATCAGAGACAATGAAGAGAGTCTAATTGTGGAGTTGGATTTCAGAGTGCGTTTTGTGAGGCAAGGAAATGTCTCGTTGTACAAGTATCATCCGTATCAATTCAAAACCATATTTAACCGGTAGAATAACAATAAAAATATCAAAACCGTACATAAGTCATCATTAGGCCAAACGTCATGTTGCAAATATATTTTGTTGTTTTATGAATTCAACTAGAGTCATTGTTTGCTCATGTATTCTGATTTATCTATTTAGCAAGTATGCAATCCGGTTTCTATCCTCAAATAGCCAAAGGCATGCTAACGAACACCAGGTCTAACGCAATTTTCCTTTATCTACTTCTATCCATTCCTAATTTCTTCGTCAAAAAACAAACTCTTTCTCCAACAAATATACCTGTAGAACTTCATCGTTTAACTTCTCTCTCGTGCGATATATTTTGTTCATTATATCAGCGGCACCATCGCTCCCTCAAATATATAGTCATTTCCATTTCAAAAAGTGATGTGTACGTAGCGTTTTCTTACAGTTTTGACGTAGAAAGTGCAGAATAAGAGAATATTCTTTTATGGACCTAGAAAAATGAATGTTTCCCCTTTCCTAGCCCCAAAAATCAGTTTTCGCAATTATAGAATGTTCAAGCACTCTGATCTTGCCTTTCATCTTTTGAAGATTTTCCTTCAAGTCAGTCTTGAATTCCCATCTTATGAATTCTGACTTTGCTGGCGTAATTCTTTTCCTAATGTCATTACCGTTAATGACTTTTTCCTTTAAAGCGTACTAGGTATTACCCAAATAGGCGAACGGTTCCACCAGGTAATTTATGCCATCCCACCTTGACGTGAAACTGGGCCGTCCTATTTCTTTAGGATCTCCATTTATCTCCAGTATGTATGTATATATACATTCCACTCACGTAGGATGGATGCCACGTTTCTTCTGTGAAGGGAATCAGGGGAGAATGAGGCTCACACTCACGTAGGAGCTCGTTACGGAACGAAAGATTAATCAAAGCCCTGATGATCGTCGGTGAGATGATCCAAGCGTCGAAAAGCGGCTTTAGCGGACTATGTTCGATATGTTGGGCGTTGGAGGAAATGACGCTGCGGTGAAGGGTGTACGAATTACCTTCTTGACGTTAATTTGAATAATTTCAATGGAAAACTACGTAGCGAAAGAAGCACAAAAAAGAAAGAGTTGTCAAGAATTTTGGCGCTCCGGTGGTGGATTAGAACAGGTATCGTATGGCTATGTGAAAATAGAATGCATGAGGAGAAAGGCAGAAGATAAAACGGGCTCAAAGGGACCCTGCGGAGAAGATGCCTGGAATGGATACAAAGCGAGTGATTTTGACGGGAGAAAACATTTTGAATATTAGCGTCACAAATGCTCAGAGTAGGAAGTTTGAAATGAGTTAATATGCAAAGATCATTACAGTCAGGTAGACAAGACTGAGATCGTGAAAACAATCAGACCCTTTGAAAAATTGAAACTAATCATCTGTATTGAGCACGCCGGGTGCTAAAGTAAAGTAAATGCATAAGTAAAGGGACAGGTTAATTGCGCGAAAATATTTAAATTACATCTGCTAACATTAACTGCTCTAGATGATCAAAAGGACTAAATGATTTCATCCTTATTCTATAGAATGAGCGAAAAAAGTGTGTTTAATGGTTATAGCAAATTGGAGTTTAAAATTGTACCGGTGAAAATATTCAACAGTGATAATTTAAAGGGCGCTGAAGCTATTGATGTAAAATATCTGGGAAAAAAAATTTGGCTTTACGCCTGGTAGTGGGGATGTACTGATTATCGATCTGCGTAGAAAGACTTGAAAACTTGTATTAGATAATGAACTTCAAAAAAGCATGTATTTGAATAATTGCGTTAGAGATAAAATCATTGACGTTAAATACGGCCGCGTTCAATGAAAAAAAAATTGAGAGTAATTAGGTACTTGCATAGAGAGCATCATTTACGGTAGTATCGAAAAATTGAACTGAAATAGTTATCCACAAACCAGAGATAAACGTAGTGATAAAGGGAGAAAGATTAACTTGACCTCGCCCCTCTCACAGATTTCCCATAGTTTTTATGAACACTCTTGTATTTCAAAACCAATTAGCTTTAAAGGTGTGCTTAATTGCTTCCTAAAGCGAGCTAAACACCCACTTAGTAAATGAACGATATATTATCAAACGAATCACTAAGGGCCGAGACCATACATTTTAAGGGGTCATTAGCTATGCCTTAGACCCTTGACGCCAAGCATATCTCTGTATCTCGATTACTTCAGAATACACCCTTGAAACTAGAACACTGTTAGGTTTCTTGCGTGTTAAGGACTCGCGAACTGGAATCGACTTCTCAAGAAGCGCCAAACAAGCTGCTGTAATTGACTCATTCAATGATGGACTGACATTACTATAGCATATCGTCGAGATACTTGCTAGTCCTTCAGAAACCCTTGATCTTCATTCGGTGAGAGTCTTTGTTATAAGAAGGAACCAGAACAAGGTAAAAAACTACACCTGTAGACTATGGGGATAGCGAGTAAAAGGAACTTGTATGAGAGTGGAGTAATCTAAACTTGCATTAATATGCCTATAACTTTACTGGATATTGTCTTTTGATAATTTATTTGATACTTATTTTTAACCTTAGATTAGAAAAAACGGCTCGTATTTCATTGATGGATCAGTAGCATTTCAATCTGATGAAAATACAAACAAAATTTTGAGCAAAGTTTTTCATCTAAACATTTATGCACTTAGAACATTATGTACTTGTAAACATAACCACCCCCTAGGGTCGTCAAGTCATTTACGTAAATGTTTTTTTAATAAAATTATAAGGATAAATCATTTAATTACAATTAGTCATTGCTTCCGTTGTTACTCGGTGGAATATCTCCGTTGTATTGATAACAGACACACTGCAACTTCACATTACAAATTATTTAAAGCCATGGTTTCACCACTGTGTAGCACCATTAGATGGCGCCACAGAGTGGCAAAACCATGATCGTAATAAATATTAATTGTAGAGTTACTGTGTTTCTGTTATCTATACAAATAATACAAATCAAAATATGTCGTATAGGTTTTTTTAGTATTCACAATAACGTTCAAGTCCATTGATCTAACTTAAGAGATAAAAGCTACACCTACCGAGAAAATCAGCTGGCACCGAAAAACTCCGCCACACGACACACGTTTTATGTATATATTGGTCACGTTGTAATGTGGGTACCGTGATTGGCTACTGAACGGAGGACCTGGATTCGATTCTATGGAACGCGTCTGGGCAACCACAGATTTTCCCAAGCAGTGTGATTTTTTTGGATAACACATTGTCCTGGGAAACCACAAGCGGAACAGAAACCACAGGTGGCAGCAATGAACTGGTCTCCCCACCCTGATTTATACATTCGACACGTCGACGGACTTAGTGCTGAATGAGTTTTACCTTCAACCGTTAAGCTCACTCTCTGGTTGACCACTGTGATGATTGGTTATATGATCTTACCTTTCACTTTAAGAAGCAAATAAAACTTGAACGTAAATAGCATATCGCAAAGTCCAAAATCACTTTACTCAATACAAATCATTGTAACTCAGGAAAAGGGGCTGCGTGACCAAAATTTTGCCTGATACCTGCAATTCCATCTATCAAATAATGTAAAGCCTCATTTCTTGCCCCTGATGTGACAATTATATGAAGATGTCTTATCGAAAGGTGGAAAAAATATGACTAATGAATGATTTAGAAAGTACCTCTGCATTATTTACTATGGATTCAATTTTGCCAATTTTTCAAACAAATTAATGATTCGCCCTTATATTCAACTTTCCCTGCCTTACTGGGACAATTGACTTTTGATGCAATGAAGTAACTGCAAACAAGATGATTTTTTGTTTCCAAGTGCGATATCATGCTTAAGTGTATGCAGGGATAGATTTTCATCCCGAGCGTATCCGCGGAGCATCCGTGTTATGATCTCCCCCTCTCCCTCACTCGCTGCCTGGGAGATTAAGTCAAACGAAAGATCCCTGAGCACTCCTTCCTTTCCTTCATCCCCTTACTCCACCGCTTAACCCTCCAGGGGTTACGCCCGCAGCTCGCAAAAGTTCAAATGTTTGCGACCCCCTATCTCCAAACCCTCCCGCGTCCTCTCTCTGGCCTGAACAAACCCCCCCCCTCCATCTGCCCTAACTCCTTTACGCACCCCCCACCTTCACATTCCCTCCCAGACGACCCTTTCCCTCCACGACTCCCCCTCTCGGTCCCAACTCCACCCACGTCCCAAACTTTCTCCCAAGTTTTGCCTATTATCTAACTGGTTGTGTAACCGGCTAACAGACGTGATGGGCCATTGGTGGATCCGGGCTCGAATACCCGGAGAAGTCAAATGATTATCTCTTGCGGCGAGTTCATATTTTTAATATATTTTAAATTTCACCAACCGCACGTGACGGCACAGACTCTTGGCAGCTTTTCCATGATAAAAATTGTTTTAACAAGCCATTGCACGTGGTCGTCAAATGATCGGCTTATCTAAACGACTGCGGGTTTAAGTGAACTAACCGCTAACCTTCCTAAACCGACGGGGTACACATAGGCTTCTAAAGAAATCCACCTTGGATTAAGAGAGCTACGTAGTGAGTGGGTGAGGGTTAACAAATCCGCCTGACAACCGAAGGATACATTTTTTATCCCCGACAAGAAAAATGATTTACAAATGGTAAATTTTCATTTAGTTTTAAATGTAGCACTAGTTTGTACGGGTATGTCACTGGAAGCTATCGTCATTTGCGTCCATAGAGATAGGTGGGCAATTTTGTAGGGGTAACATATTCAGGAAATGTAGGGAGGGTTGAGAAAAATCCGCCGGTACTCTCTGAAAGAAAATACCAAAGGGTCTATAGTTAAACGCACCATCAACGCTTATTCCTCTCTCTATAGGGATTAAGATACCTCTGAATATCCTTCCTCCACACCATACATTAATAACCGGACATTTCCAATATCCTATAATTATTATCATCCGAAAATTGAAAAATCCTGCCATCTCCGTAACTGAAACGCTAGTAGTGGGAAGCCAGCTCATGATTGAGAGCAATATGCCGATGTCATTGCTCTTATTTGTTACATATTGATTACACCTGGGGATCAGGATGGTAACTAACGTGCTAGATTCCCATCCAGAGGGCCCGGGTTTGGCTCCCGGATTCGGAAGATATTTTTCATTGGTTCCCTACCTGAGGTACTTTGTGAAGAGCACTTTGAGTGAGTACGCCGTCCGTCAGATGGGATGTAAACCTGCGGACCTCTTGGGGCCTCTTGTTAGGAGTAGGGTAATGTCGACGCCGCATTTTTCTTCACCCTTAATCTGTTTCTTTCCATTCCTAATGGCGCAACTGACCTCAGCTGTCGGTAGCCTTTCCTACAGCTACTACTGCTGTTGATTACGCGTAGTCAAACCGGGTACATCGACCTAATGGAACCAACACAGATTCCAAAAAACGTAATAAACCCACATATTGGTTTTCATAGGTGCAGGGTAAACTCTTACTGAGCTCAAGACCGTTTGAGAATTATAGTTCGAGGTGGGGGAAAGTTTCTTTCACTTTGTCGACTATAGTTCACCAAGCAAGTAAAAATTACTCTTATTTGAAGCCAAAAATACCAATAGTCATCAATGAAACTTGAAATACATCCAGTTGGTCAGTATTTGAACGTTAAACCAGGTGGCTATCAATCTATCCTATTGTGAATGTAGGGGAAGTAATCAGGCCTTCCGAACCCAGTGAACTGTATAACGCATTGCGCAAAACATCGATTTTCCTAAACTAAAACATTACCACCTGTCAAGGCCTTAAAATAGATAATAGTGTGTTTCCCCACGTCTAATATTATCATAGTAATAATAATGGTAATAGTAATCTAAATAGTATCATATTTCCCTCAAATCTGAAAAATAATTATTTCAAGTCGGTGACTTAAGGAGAGCGAACCATAGCAATTCTATTTATAAGGCACATGAATTTCAAGTGCGGTCGTGGAATTGCCAGTAAAGGAGAATTTAGGGAAACAACCCATCTTAAATTATATTCGTAAATTTTCTTTTCTTGATTCGATCAAGAAGGGACTAGCGATTTAAAAGAGTGTATTTCTTCCCATTACCAAGGAATGCATTTCAAGTTAAGCTCATGCCATTATGACATAAAAGCAATTCTTAGGGATCAGGAATATTCTGTAAATAGATTAACCAGTGTACACTAGGGCAAGTCAATAAATAACGCGCAAGACTGGAAAGAGGCAATAATAATCAGAGTTACTTACTAACATTTATTTCACTTTTCTGTATATTCTCCCTATACGTTCAGACACTCATTCCATCATTTTAAAAATCTTTGATAGCCAACAGCAATGAAGTCTGTTAGTTGTCGCAGGCAAAGAATAACCTCTTATAATACGACATCATTATTTTCAAAACATCGGTCACCCAAATGATTTTCTAGTGGCCTGAGCAAGCAAATATTACTGATTAGTAGGTCATAACACTACGGTGGATGTTCCAAACGTTCCCAATGAAATGTTCGTAACTGCTTCGAGGTTTGCCGACGTCTGCGACTAATTAATTCGCTTACCTTTGTATTTCAAGAACACCTAGCATATTGTTTGAAATAAAAAAAAATTATTTGTTGTCGATCAATGTTATGTAATCACTGATTTTTTTAACACAATAAATGTATTATTTTTGATTTCTGATAAAGAGTCATAGGTTATATTTAAAATTATTTCTGATTAACCATCATTAGCTTGTATGACCAGGAGTCAGGTCAAAAGATGTGCCAGAAAAAGCGATTTAGCTGCAGTGTGTGCAACGCAAACCATTGATGAAATTCCCAATCGACTTCGGAATTTCAAATAAAATGCACCTTTTAAGGTCCACGGAACACGTTTAGATTATTTAGCAGTAGAGTTGGTACGTGTGGGTATTTGAATTCCTGTCCATATAATTCCGATTTTACGACCGCCGTACCTCAACAGCTATTAATCTGAGCTATCAAAATTGGCTTTTTAAAATTGATAAGAGGGGTAAAATGGCTTGACCGGAAGTGTCAATTCACGTACCCTCTTTTTATTTATTTCAAACTTCCCGGAAAAACAATACCTGAAACTGATTTGAATTATACACAAAAATATGCATACATAAAAGATAATAACTCCTTCTTAATTTATTTTCCACACTGATTATATTTTTTGGGATATCTTTTTACAAGATATTGTGAAAGGCATTAATCATCAAGCAGAAATGAATTATGCTTGCTGAAACCAATATTGTGGATATTAAATCTTTTAAAATTGTTTTAGATATATTTTGTTAAATTCATATACTGTCAAGGACTCACTGTTTATTTTTTTGCGATCTAAACAGAACAATAGTACTTCAAATGCATGATTTAATGAAACACAGCCAATGAAGCATCAATTAATTTTACTCAATTGAAAGATTGCATGGATATTATTTTCCCTTAAATAAGGACAATAGGCATAGTTTAGAGAATAATACGAGAAAATAATCACTGTAATGAGGTGTAACAATTGTTTTCTGAATTTTGGGTTACTGTTGTAACCAATTTCTTCATAAAATTACTTACTTGGTTAATTCTTAATTTATCAATTATGAGACAATCCAAGCTATTTATTAAATGAAACTAAAAAATACAGTGGGTAAAATAATTTTTTAGTTAATTTGAGTAATACTTTTAATTTTAGCAGAATTTTAACCATTGTGAGCAACAAAAACTTACAGTTATTACAGGATCCCATGGTATAACCATTCACCGTAAATCAAAGTAAAATATTGGAAAATAATACCATGATAATATATCCATCATATACAATATTCGGACATTTTGTCTATTGTGATATCGAAAGCCGCCATGTTTGCAAATATATCAAAACGGCACACATAAAAAGTAGGATGAAAATCCTATTTTACTATAATTCTGACTTAATGTTACGATATAGATAAATAGGGATTCCCTAGCTACTAAAAAAATTCAAAACTTTCGAACATTCGTTAATGGCTCTTGGATAGCTTAAGCATGGTGAAGAGATGTGTATATAAGACACACATACACATACTAGTATGTATGATTTGATACCATCCCAATGCATGAATCTAGTGAAGTTTAGCGGATTTTACATCGGGTCTGAAATTGAGCTGCACACGTTTTCATGGATAACTCCTAACATCTAATGGCAGTCCAATAGTGATTTTCTTTAGACCCCTTTTTTTCAGAAACCACACCATTCAATGAGAGAAAAACAGCATGAGCATTCACGTGCAACTAAAAACATAAATTTCGTCTTTAAATATTCAGTTTGCGGATTATTTTGACACACTAATCTTGATTTTTGAAGAAGAAAATGATGTTTTCTATTTCTTAGGGATCAAAAAAGACCGTTTACATTTTTAAAAATGTGACATAATTTAAGTGCAATGGTGAAAAAAATAAGATACAGGGGAAATTACAATGTAATTAAAAGTAAACACGAAGAGAGCGAACGATAAAGTGGCTTTCAGGAAGATACACAACACTTGAGTATATACCTTTAAGTATGGCTGAACCAGCAACCCGCATAATATCAGTCTACTTAACCACTCGGTATATTTTGTTTGGCAGAAATGGATTCATGGGCTAATGTATGGAAACCTCAATCTTCATTCACGCAATCGATGATAGCAACAAAATAAATTCTTAACACTCCAGTAATTAAAATAAGAAATATTATTTTATACTAATAATCCGCTGTGAAAACTTCAGGTTTATTTAAAACTGCATATCAAGCGCATAAACAACATCATGTCACTAGTTACGTGCCTTTGGGATTACTCACGGGTGGATACAAAGCGAAACAGGAATTTCGAAGCCTAAAAGGAGTCGGTTAAGCGAAAATTTGAATGTTGTGGTGATGTTGCTTATTTAAAAGCAATAAATTTTTCTGTAAATTTCCACAAGAGTGGCAAAGAGCATTTTATTTTTCATGGAGCAAGTACCATTCTGCTCACATAGTCCTAAATTCGGAGTCCATACCCGTTGTCTTTACCGCATTGATCTAACCGGAATAAATCAATCCTTTTGGATCGTTTCCGGAGAAATAAGCCACTTTTCTGACTGAGTGATCCACGGGCAAGGAAAATAAAAGAAAATGACTTACAAATGGAACCAAGGGTTGAGGCGAAAATCACTTCCTTTGAAAAAAAAGTCCTCATAAAAATATGAGAGAGGTAAAGAAAAAAAAAATATATATATATGATTTGGCACGGTTTACGAAGAAGCGTAGAGCCTCGGTTCCTCCTCCCTTCAAAGTCAGTGGGGTCCCAAGTGAGTTTGGCGAGGTTGATTTGACCCGGGAATAGTCCCATTTCATCCAAGTGCCACACCACGCCTCCTCTTCCGACCACCCCATACACTACTCAAGAAAAAAAGAGCAGGACGAATAAGGCTTTAAATGCATATGAATAAATCAGCGAGCAAACATACGGACGGGCAGTAAATAAATGGAGAGGTAAAAAGTAAGGAAAGTAAATTACGCCCAAAACTAAAAAAATAAACACGTAAATACATATACAAAAATAACTCTGGCGCGCAAATAAAAAAAAACTCTCAAACATAAGCATAGGGCAATAGATGAATAACTACTAGATTGATAAACAGGTTTTATAATAGCCGAGGTAAATAAAATCTTATTTTTAAGTACGTATAGCAAAAAGAAGGTAGGTTTTCATGTACACTGTACGCATTACTTTACCACTTATGTTATCCTTCCTATTTATTGAGAATCTAATTATCGTCGTTTTTTTATGATATTCACATCCCACACCCATCACTCTGATTCATGCAATTCGCTAAGTAAAGATCTACGTAAAACTACGTACACACAATACCCCGCAAGCCGCCGTAAGGACGTGTGGTGGAGGCTGTTAGTATACCACCCGTAAAAAGAGAACAAAACCACATGCAAAAAAAAACATAGCAATGTAAACCTTTAAAGATTATGAACCTTTGGCTGCATGGCCAGTAACACTTGATAATCGGCAAACGTAGCCAATTAATTGAAGTCCCCATCTACTTTCGCCAGTGCTCAAAAGCCTTCTCATGACTCACTAACCATTTCCTCCTTGTTAGGAATAGGTTATAATGGACAACACTACCTTATAAGATGTCTATCCCTTCGGACTACTGCTCCACTAAAATTTAATTTTTGTCTTCCCAGTTTCGTCGAACGCCTTCAAACAGCATACAAATGACCCCTGGTTGTGTTCTACGTTCCCATCTACTAGTGAACTCATAATATCAATGACATAAAGCAAGTATGTCTCTTTTATAAACCCAAAATTTTCTTCTCCTATAAACTCATTGGTTTACTTCAACTTCCTTTCATTGATTAATCTAAATTTCACCTTTACCGCGTGAGAAATCAAACTTGTATCCATATATTATCCTAAACCTGATGTTATAAATCCCAAAACGATCAATGAATTAATTTCCTTTAATGCTTTTTCCATCTATCATCATCAAATTTGTTGTAACAACCCTGGCCTACTATCTAATCTATAGAATTTATAAATAACTTATGACTCATTGCCATGTTGTCAGAATCCCTGCTATTTTCATCCACTAGTTGCATTTACAAAAGTTTAGACGGAGTTCCCATTTCTTAAATCCTCTAGAGTTGCTTTATCTACCTGAAAAGTGCGCCTATTTCGCATTTTCCCTATAATTTCTCCGTACAGCCAAACTAAATGTTTCACCTTGTTTACTTTGCTCTATTGGTTTTGCGCCTAAGTTAATTGTTTATTTGTTTGTAATTACTTCTCCCGAATTCTCTTTTCACGTTATATCATTTCCGTCTATCAGAAATAATGAAAAACACAAAAAATTCAATTCACGAAATAAAATCAAGATTTAGCAATCGCGAGTGAATACTAAAAACCATTTATTTATTTAACACAGCAGCTTAATCTAACATTAGCGATATTCAAATGAAAAAGAGAAATTATGAGCAGTAAAAAAATACCACTGACTCCCACTTATTTTAAATTAGTTACTATGAGCATTTCAAATTAAACTTTAAACCGGAAACAAAAACATGGCCATTAATCTGCGGTGTAGTTGGATATATTCTACTTTTTGGATAACTGAGAGCGTGCGACATTTTTCGGGATGGTGGTCCACTGAATTATATATTTCTTTGGCTTACCCTTCTCCGGATGAGGGTTTTTCTGAAAAATATATAAATAAAAACTCGACTTCTCAAAGCACATCCCTCCATCCAATAGGCCCAAGCCGTCTCGCGTGACGTAATCCGGTCACATTTACTCCTAAGCCTTTGACCCGTCCTATCCTCACCTCCGTGTCGCTAAACCTCCGCCTCGGTAAAACGCCCCAAAAGGGGACGACCGCAGGAGGCACCTTACGGGAGAGGATCCGGACGCGTTTCGAGACTATTACCACGGCATAAAAGGGGAATACCTATCTAAAAAAAGGAGAGGGCGATGGGAATATACAGACGGGGAAGAGGGTTGATGGAAAAGAGGCTGAGAGGAGGGTTGAGATTGTCGCATCCTGAATGATGTACACCTACGTTTCCACACGGGCAAGGGAACATTTGATGATCCCGAATAAAATATGAAATGCTGGGTGCCTCGTATATATAAAAATCTATATATATATATATATATATATATATATATATATATATATATATATACACACATACATATAATCTAAACTCATATACATACATAATACATAATACACTCGCATATTTACGTGCGAGTGTGTGCGTCTGAGTTTGAACAGATGGTTGCAAAGTAAGTGCTTGATTTGAAAAAACCTCAGTCGTCATAAATGTGACTCGCTTGGGACGTCTACGATAATTTTTACTTTTCCATTTTAATGTTGACTTTTTACTATCGGCTCGCAAATTGCCCAAGAACTTTGTGGAAAATATTTCCTTTTCTTTGCATTTGGTATCAACGTACATTTGTATCAATAAATACGCGAGTAAATTTGCATATGAATAAGCGTTGTACTAACATTACCTTACACACACGGGGAGGAAAGCGACTGGATACATATGTACAAAGGCAAAACAGAATGCCCGGCTCCAAATTAACTAGAGAAAATAAATATCCGCAACAATTGAAATTAATTTAAATTATTCATAACATAATTCTCGAATGGGAAAATAGTTTCTAGACTTGAAAATTTTTTGCAATTGTTAACTTGTTTTTTAGAGTTTAAAGTTGAAGAGTTCTCTATAGGTTTCCAAAGAAATATTTCAAACTTTTTTCCAGATTCAATAAGAGAAAACGCACACGTTTCAGAATTAAATGTTATATTATATGTATAAATTCCTTTATTCATAGATTCCGCATTCATTTTTATCAGAAATACCAACTATTTTTTTTTATCCATTCTTCACAATAAAAGTATATTTAGAAATGGTGAATCAAGGCATATAATATCACTTAATTTACAGCAGATGTTTATTAATTATATATCACTGATATATGCTAAATGTTTAAAAGATATCAATTCAGCCCTAAATACGAAAGTGACGGATGAAGAAATAAAAAGTCCAGTTTCCTTGTTGTCAGCCCATCAATTCTTTAAATTATGTCACGCATCCTGCCAATGAAATGGGATTCCCTTCTTTCATCACTCTACTAAATTACCATGTATATTTCCGATCAAATAAATTTATACGATGAATTTATACGATAAATTTATATGATCATAATTCCCTTCGAAAGGTAGAAATCTGAGAAAAGAAGTCGACATTTTTGCTTTCACGGTCGACGCTGAAATTAACCTTCGCGTCACAGAATACCTCAATCTGCTAAGAGGTAATATTGATGTTATTCACAGATGAGGTTCTCCGAAATACTATTCATTATTGCTATTCATATATTACCTTTTAAGGAAATTTTTGGGTGTATACAGACGATATAACAATTTATGATATTTTCCCTTGTCTCACCTAACAAAACAATCTGATATTCGACACTACATTAAGCCACTCTTTAATTCCGCATACTTCCTCCCTTCATTCCACCCAAAATGCCCATATCTATTTCTTTTCCTTCCTTGATTATCTAATTTCCTCCTATCCAATAGAGTCTTCGACTTCCCTTTTCTAATCAATACGCTCTGAATTCATCTATCTTGCCTCCTCGGGATATCCCCAACAATATGCTCTCCTCCTCCATTACGACTAACACTTCCTAGTTCGTTTTCTATTTTATCTATTTCATCTTTCTCCGCACCAAAATACACGTTGTCGGTTTTCGGTATGACCGTTGACTAGTTCACCATTTAAATGTACCATACGTCATTAGGTTGTGGTACGGTGATTTTTGGTGTTTCGTGGGACAAAAATAAAATATGGCGCTGTATCTCAATGCCACATCGGACGTGCAACGGATGTTATCCTATTCTCCAAATACATGCTATTTCCTAATACTGTACTACGGATACCGATAGGTTACCCTTGTCGGGGCATCTTGGCGTTCTGTTGGTGGAAGTCGAAATGTTGAAAACGAATAAAGGTCTACGTTAAGCTTTAGGGAGGACGCTTACAAATCTGCACGATAACCCTACCACCTCGATGATGTACATGAACTTCAACCTAGGGGATTAAACGATTCTTTTCGAGTTAAGTAAGAGCATACATTGAAGTACGAGGCGTGTTCATAAAGTAAGGCCCGTTTTGTCACTGGAAAAAATATACTCATATGAAACACATTTTATTGGCACTTTTAGTTAGCTACAAACCTACTTCACTTATCTACATAATCACCGTTCACTTCTAAGCATTTTTCGTACCGCTGCACCAGCTTCTTTAACCCCTCTGCATAGAAACTTGCCGCCGGAGGGTTGAACTAATCGACAACGCCATTCTTGAGTTCCTCTTTGGTTTCGAAACGTTGTCCACCTAACCACTGTTTCAAGTGCAGGAAGAGGAAGTAGTCGCTGGGTGTAAGGTCAGAACTGTACGGTGGGTGGTTTAAAGAGTTCCCAACGACCCAAAAACTCTCGTCCACTGGACATTCTTTGCTCTTTGTGGTGGTCGATGAGCATTTTCGGTACCCACCTTGCACGCAATGTGTGGTATCCGAGGTTTTCCGTAACAATGTTGTAGACAGTAGTGCGTCCAAGTTGAGGAAATTGTTAAGCCAGGCCATTAATTGTCAATCGACGATCACATCGCAGTTTTTGTTCCACTTGCGAAACAATTTCATCGGTCAGAATACTGGGCCTACCACTTTGCTCTTCGTCATGGACATTTGTTCGTCCATTTTTAAAATCACAGCACCATTGTCTAAACTTTCCTTCACTCATAACTGTAGGTTTATAAACTAGGCATAATTCCCGATGAATTTCAGCAGCCGACAATCCTTTTGCATACAAGAATCGTATGACAGAACGCACTTCACAGCTGGCGGGATCAACGATTGTCGTGGACATTGTTGTTTGTATGCACGGACAAGCAAACGTCTTCTGAAACAAAACAAATGTTGCTATAGCTTCTCAATGAATCAGTAGATGGCGCTGCAGGAGCAAAACTGTGATCTGAAGCGCCAATATTTAAATATAAGCAAACGGTACTTACTTTAAGAATACGCCTCGCAATATTTCTACTTAAAACATTTTAGCAAAAGCCTTTTTGTTCTTTCCTTTGCATACATAAGCTTAATTCCAGTGATTTATTTCTCCAGGGAATAAGGCATTTTACAAGGGTAAAAAACATACATGTAACTTTAATTTACTCGCATCAAACTACTTTTTTCGAAAAAATTTTATTCACATGCATTTTCGGTCACTAGGCTCATTGCTTTTGACGCAAGCTAGTTACAACAAAGTTAATTGTAATTTACTTCTGTAACCATCAGCTTTTTAATTATTTATTGTTGTCGGTAAATTATAAAGCAGCCATCAAGTCACTGAAACTACCTCCTACAAAAGATAACATCTTCCTTTGTCATTTCACCGTTGGGTGATTCGCTCTATTATATGCAAATTAACCTGTGCGGCCAGGTACGGAGCGCCTGCTCAAAGTAACGAACAGCAAAACGTTTATTTTTCTGGAAAATGGGATGCTTATAATTTCTAAAAGAACAGAAGCCTGTATTTATTACGCATTTCAAAGTTTGCAATAAAAATATTATTCTTATGAAATATTAGTCATAGGTTTAATAATTACATTGCGTTGAATATTATTCACAATTTAACGGTTAAGGTGGTCTTCAGATAGACGCAGCATATACAAGCATGCAATGATACATTTCCTTGCCTACCCTAACAAAACACAACCTAACATCTGACGCTACGGTAAGCCCATATTTGTTTCGGTCAAATTCTTTCCTCCCTTTACTCCTTCCAGCATGACTATTCTATTCCTATTATTTCCCCTTTAGTCTTTCTGTGCACATTATTTTCATTGCTGGATTTTAATCATTACAAGACTCGAAGCGTATTAATGAGAATACTGAGTTTCGAAACGTTATTAAAAAGGAGTAAATAGCAAACAGATCAATAAAGATATTAAAATAGAAGAGGAATTGCAAAAATAATCTAATAGAAATTTATTCATTCATGTTTCTATGTGTAAAATACATCATTATGTCTGCAAAAATTCTTTTGAGTTCTTGATAAGAATTGCTATTGCAATTCTGTATATTCATTAATTAGGATTAACATTGTTGGCTGAAGGAAGGTTTGGAAGATATGGCTTCTATGCAAAAAAATAAAATAAAATTGTACACTTCGGTGCAATGAAAATTAACAAATATATTTACATTTGGTTGACATAATTTTTCAAAGCCGTTCATTATGTTACCTACTTGTTACCAATCAATCACAATAGTTAAGTATCACTAAATATATATTTTTCGATTAAAGATACACATAGAAAGACAGAAAAAATGAAATCATTAATACACTTAACCATTAAATGACATCTCAAAACAATTAGTCCTTGTTTCCTCCGATAGGCAGAAATAAGTGAAAACTTATTTTTACTTAATAGTGGTAGAAAAATGTTGAGGACGAATAGATGTAACCACAGTTCTCTTCCAATAATTTATTTAAATCGCAATAAAAGGTTCATGTTTCTCATTCAACCTACTATTTACGCTCATATGATTTACATACAATGTCATCCAAATGTTAGATTAAAATTTGTTAACCATCGTCAGAGCGAATTCAATCCAAAGAATTGAAGTGAATCACTAAATTCTGCTGGCATGTTTGTGATAAATAGAGCCAAAGTCCCAACGAAAGAGGATTCAAATGAAATACTTGGTGAATGGAACATGCTTGGGGAAATAATACACGGCTGAGATTCTCTCCATGACAACATTTGGCAAATGGGAAAAGCCAATTAATATCAAATTTAGTAAATATCGTGTTTTTCTAATCATAAAAGTTTTCATTATATTATGCCTGAAGCATTTTCCTATGCAAGCCATGTAAATAAGAAAACGTAGCGGAAAATTGGAATTTAAAAATATTTTTTAAACTTGGAAAATTTCCGCAGGCGATACTGAGTATTTATGAAGTTACAGCAAGAAGTCAATCAATATATATTTGCCACGTGACCATCTGCGACTTCTCTCACGAAAATTATTAATCGTTAAATTTTAACATTTCCATAGGTAATGTTTAAACTGCTATATTAAATTATGCATACTATGCACATTATAGAACGCCAAAGTACTCAGGATTCCCCAATTATTTCGTATGTTAGCACATTTTCCACTGCATGGCCATAATTGAACCGAAAAAACACACTTCTTTGAACTTTGAATGTTGAAAGCTCTTTTCTCCCTGATTTTTATCTGAAAATTTCAGCAAAAAGATTTGACTGCAGGATAAAATATTATCTCCGGTTATTTCAACAGAAACAAACCGCATCCAAACTTTATAAGTTAAAAAATTCACCAAATATTAATAATACAGATAAATTAAGGTTACAATTGCCGAAAGGGTGGCAGGCACTGAGAAAATTTATCATCTGGAGAGGATGAGGTAAGAAAATACCAGAGGTATTCAGGATTAAAAATCAGGTTAAATCATGAAAAAAAACATATGTAACAAATTTCAAATTATATGAACATTACTAAATGAGTTTTCCGTTTATTAGGCAAGGCAATTAATTTTTATCAAACATTTCCGGCACTTATAAAAATAATTTCGTATTAGTCAAGCGTTCAATATGTTGCGATCCAGCATTTCATATTACCTAAACTCATTCCAGTTGAAGTCATAACCAAAGACTCCTACAGTCGAAGTATTGGGATAGAATTTTTTTTTAATGTTCTCCGCTCAAAGGAAACTTCAGGCTGAGTAAATTCTAAGTTTTTAAATTCCTTCAAGTTTTCACGACTCCATTATTTTTCTCGTGACAGGGAGCAATCAGCAAGACATGTTTGAGGTTAACATTTACGGATACTCTTTACAAATGCAATACACAGATGACTGCATTGTTAATTGCATTGGATTCCCATAGCTGTCACTACATTTAGAAACGCTTTCAATACTTAGCATTACGTATTAAATGTACCAGAATAGCATGATCCATTTTTACTCTAACGTAGTTTAATTCTAAATAAATTTCTTCGTCAGTTAAATGAGAGACATAAGGACATAAGGCATCTTTAACAGACATATATACAAAACGTGACCATTTGAAGATATAATGTAAATTAAAATAGTGAAATATGTAAAAATTTCATTTCTCATCACACCAATTATGGTTATTTCTTAATCGCTCCCGGAAAAATACACCAAAAATAACAATTATTAATGCCGCATCTTCTCCAAAATTCTCCGAAATGGAGATCAAATGATACAAACTTAAACTGATATTATAACAAAAAAAATTAATCCAATACCATGAATGCAATGGAGTATGTATTTAAAATCAATAAGTTCCATAAGATTAAAATACTTTCAAGACTTATATTGTAACAAAGAACGAACAAAATTTAAATAAATATATACGATTATCAATATTGGGAAAAGTAAACATTTCCCTACCAGAGAGACAATAGCAGATTCTATGTTTTATGACAAAACATTTCCTTGCCTAGTAACTCCAGACAAGTTATTTTTAATTGGGCTCCTAAAATGACGTCATTTATTTTCCAGCATAAAAATCGAAGATAATTATGGAAACGGCATTTTACTCTTCGTCCTTTCTTCTATGAATGATTATGTCCACCTACAACTGCTATTGAATGAATCCGTTTTCCAAGGGAACAGCTTGAAGAAACTTGTCAATTTTTTGCAGAATGGATACTGACAAGTTCACACGCGCAATTAGAGCCATCTACTTTAATCCATTTAAAAGATAGAAATTTCTAGATTCCGGCGGAGTCGAATTCAATTCCTTACTTATGGGGTCAGTAAGACGGAATGGGACTTGAGATTTATGAAGAAAACTTTGCTGAACTAAGACCGCATAACAAGGTTATTTGATTTAGAATGATGAATATTTATTTTTCAACCCAATCGTTCGTGCCCGAGAAGATTGAAAAATCGGTATTGACTGCGCATGCAAGCTCCACTTCAAAATCTTCGAAACGTAAGCATCAGTTATTTTTATAATTTTTTTCTAGGACATTATCCCTCCTCAAAAGTCACTACCAACCGATTCAAATTAAAAATTGGTAGATAAACCAAAAGGGATGCATGTGAATAAAAACCAAAGAAGATAGAACAAGAACTGCTTCCCCGATAATGTAAATGGATGCCGGTACAGGCCCCATTACTCTCCCGAATTACGCTCTCGACGTCTTAGATAACACATCTCAGTTTGCACGGCGATTTTAAGTGAAAAGTAGCTTCAAGAAACTTCGAACGAATTTCTTTTCTAAGGCACCAAAGGGAAGAATCATTTATTTAACTTTTAGAGACTTGGAAATTTCTTCTCTCTCTGTTTTAACACGGAAGACGTGAGAAAGAAAATTCATTTGATTTCTTTTCCATCTTTTGACAAATGTGAAATCTAAAATTAATTTAACAAAGAATGTCTTAATTTGGCTGAAAGAAGCCGAGATTTTGTGTTTTTCTACTCAGTGGAGCATTTGGAGAACAGCTTACATTTTTGCTACACCAGCTGTTTTTAAAGATACACCCGTCAGTTTTTTCAAACAATTTTTCGCATGAAGATCACAAATTCAACCTGGCTTTTGTGTCAATTATCCAAGCAGTTAATTATTAGTTTATATCATTTGAACTCTTTTGAACAATACTTATTCTAAATGCCTATGGCTTCATTTATGGGAATGTTCATTATTAATTACTGAGCACCTTTGCCCATGCTCAGTTGTTTTTTGAAGGTTTTTACGACCATATAACTTTCAAAAATGAATTATAGAAGAAAATATAGTAGAAATATTAAACCGCTCCACTACATAAAGTTTAACTAAGGTATGATTGCTACAGTCCACTTTTCTTTAGAATAAAATAATTCTGACCACCCAGGCATACGAAATTAGGCGCTGAAAAATTCGAAGAACTATTTTTAATAAAATAAAGGCATGCACTTAAAATGAAATCGCTCTTGTACATATGACGTACAAATAGTCTCATTTACCTTTATTTCAATAAAAATACATCGAAGGATCCCTGCAGATCTAATTAACTAACACCTGGAATTAATTCCTTTAGATCTGCCTTTATTATTCGTCGGAATTTCGTAAAACGGATACAAATACTTCTTCAACCCTTATAATACGAGTATTTGGCATATATTTCAATATTAAATTATTCAAATTGTTATTACAATTTTTAAAATATTTTTGGTGAAACAAAGTGTGGCTTCTGCGCCACGATAATACTCCTTTGTTGTACTGCTTTTCCGTTAATTTTTGGCCAAAAATACATTTTTAATGATGTTCCAGACATAGACCCTTGTGACTTTTTCCTCTTCCCAAAACGAAGGCAACCTTAATGGGCTGTCGTTTTACGTACATCCATAAATAACATCAAAAACGAATCATTACGAGAGCTGAAAGCTATACCAAAGGTCGTGTACCAGAAATGTTTAGAGAATTAAAAAAAAATTCTGGTGCTTTTGGGTATAATATTTAACGGGGACTGCTTCGAAAGTGATGCTTTGATATGGACGAATGAATAAAACACATTCCATATTATTTAAATTCCTGTTATTTTTTTAACAAACCTCTTTTTATTTGTTTATTCGGTTATTAACTATTGGTAATCGAATTAGTTCTGTGGCTAGTGTACAGGCTTCCCAGCCCGATCGACCGGGATTGAATCATCATGGGAGAAGGATTTATTATCAGTAGCCAAACCAGGTTACTACTTGCTCTTTCGTTATGTGTGGAGAACTCCAAGTGAGGGAGTATGTCGTCCAATAGATGGGACGTTGAATTCTATGACTTCTCTTCTTTCATTAAGTGCATGCAAATGTTGACGGCAGATTCTTCCCCTTTCTTCCCCATTAGACGAACTTCCTACTCCTAAAAAATCACCCATCTACCCCCAAAGACTCAAACTACCTCAGCTGTAGGTCAGCTCTCTCAGTAACTACTTCTACATTCTTTTATTCTTTCCTTCCGAGTTAATCACTTTCGAGAGCATCAAAAAGGGAATATAAGTATTGATGTATAATAAAAGACATCAAAGACAGCGTAATTTTCCATTTTGTGACCAACTGAAAGCGAATAGAAAGAACGGGATCGAAAATACTGTTGCATAACAATCAGTGACCGGATCGAATTTATCGATGTTCTAGATAAATTCATTCGAAAGTCCTCCAACGTGTATTCCATGAACTATCGCCACATTTCTCCTCCACCCTCCATGCCCGGACGCCATCGGCGGACTTCCAACCTTGACTCCCCTTCATCCCAACCTCCATCATCTCTTGCTGAGAGGAAATCGGAAATCGAATTTCGAAGACCCCGGAGAAGAAAGAGAGAGAGAGAGAAATACTTGGAAAGGGATGGGGTTTGGTAAAAGAATGGAATGAGGACAATCGCATTTGGTTCGCTTGGAACCGGGAAATGATGGATAGAATGGAATAGAGACGGAGGTGAAAGAAGCAGCCATCGGGAAAACCATTTGTGGCCAGCGATCTCAGGTGATTCAGGGAGAAATGGATTTGTGATATATCTCCCTCACTTCTTATAATCCCGAGTAAGGCGCGAAGGAGGATACCCCCAGGGGTAGAGGGAATCAGCGTGAATGTTACTGGGGGCCGAAGGCCCTGGTCATCATGTCACCTTTCCCCCAAAGACATAGCCGTGACAATTTTCAAGGAGATACACGAAATTCATTTTTAAAAACGAAATCCTCATCGGTGCAGACGTACGGCTCGTAAATGCTGTATGAATTCGAAAATTCAAGAGTTCTATCTTCATTTTCTGTATACATCAAAAAAGATTTTGTAATATCCATAATAATTATCATTCATGTTGCATAGACTTTTGCCTGTTAGCCCCTTAGTTATGCTAGTTGGCTAGTTACGGCATCGGGTTATCCTTTAATTTGAATATTAGTCTCTTCTTCAGTTATTCGTACTTTAAACTTACTTTATTGCAGCCAAAAAGTTTATCCTTAAGTTAATCTACCTAGAATACCAAACTTCTTCTCCTCATGGACACTTAACCAACATTCTACTCTCCCAATATCTTCTCCGCCCACATTTCAGCATTCACCGAATTTTACCTAACCACCTCCTTTCTGCTTCTACCATATTTGTTGGCTCGCGGTGGTTTTAAATCTCAGGAAAATAATTTCCTAATTTCATCAATTGAACCTTTTTAAAGCCCCTTATTGGCAAGCCTTGAGACATTGTCTAGGAGCATTATCCTGGGAGCCACTTGAAATGCGAAGAGAATGGCCAGACTGAGACTTTAAGAAAGGTCCAGAACAAACGAGTTTAAAATTGACACTAAAGTGTCTACACCAAACACTTTTAGCCCCAAACTTTTTAGGTAGATCAGATAAGAGAGATAACATAAGGGGTATAGATTCCAGAACATATAGATTTAAATACTCATTCTTTCCCAGAACAATCAGGAATCTTAACAGTAAGAAACTGAAGTCCCTTTAGAAATATGAAATACATTTAATTTACAAGTCAGGGCAAGATTAAACGTTGCGTAGACATAAGGTTCATGTGGGTTTTAGTTGATAGTATACATGTATGCATATGCATATGTGTTATTTTGAAAGGTTTTTGCCTGAATATATACGATTTTGTGTGTGTAGAATGGCATGAATTGGTGGGTTTTGCGTGAGATTTAATCCTGTTTTACAGATGATGACCTAGACCACGCCTTTACGGCGGCTTGCGGGGTACTATGTGGATTTAGGTGTACGATTGTCCAAGAACCTAGCGGTTTTTCAATTCAATGCTGTTCTTAATGTTTTTAAAGATGGGTTCCAAACGCTCACCGCCTACTAAAGTAAAATAGCACATTAAATTCACTTTTTCGCCGCCACACCTTCCGACTATACGTTTGACGAGCGACAGCTTTTTTAATGGCCCATCTACATTCGGTGCCCCATGAAAAATCCGATGCATTGGTGACCCCCAAGTATTTTACATTAACCACGACGCCCATCCGAATACCTGTGAGTGTGAGAAAAGAAAATAAAACGGTATTGACTTGGTTATGACAATGCATAGGGTATGGTCATGGCGTAGAAGCAGTTGAGTACGTTGAAATGTTGGTAAAGTCAAGACTATTAAGGAGCTGGGGAATCTTCGCGTAGCGTTGCAGAAGTTCGCAACGTTGTCGCAATGTTTTCTCATTTACGGGTGGTTACCTAACACCCCCCCGCCACACGCCCCAGCACGGGCTTGCAGGATATTATGTAGATATAGATCTATGCGTGTCCTCTTACTTCGTAGACAATGATATAAATCTATAGACCTCTACGCTCAATGGTATGAATATACCTGTGTCTATCTAATATCCACAATCTTAACTATTTGCTAATACATTTAAGTAGAGAACTGGGGTGTCAATTATAGATTATTTTCTGGCAAAGAGAATTAAAAAGCAAAAGTGTGATCTTCGGATGACCGTTGAAAAATTCGTTATTTTTCCGTAAGATAACAACATATGAATTTAAAAGCAGCTGTTAAAAAATAGACTGAGGTGCAGCTATTCACCATTATAATGGGATACTTCTATGAGTTTAGTTAAACGACTTACCCATTTAAATGTTGCAATTTAGACCAAATCCCGTGTTAAAATAAGAAAGAGGGCGATTATTCAATACTTGAATACGTAAAATACTTAATTTTTGTTAGATGAGATAAGTTAAACAATATATAAATTTTGAAGAAGATATGATCGAATATAGAATTTCAGAACAGGCAAAATACTTTGGTGTTATACTGATATCATATTTTTCATGGAGCACACACATTACAGGAATATGCGGGTAAGACTTAAAGGAAGCTAAATTATATCGAGATGATTTAAGTGAAATGCAATGAAAAAGAAATAGAAAGATGATGTTTCACCAGAGTTAAGTCGCATTTTAAAACGCAGAGCGTACAGTTTGGGGTGCATGACAGAAAATATTAATAAAAGAATCAAATAAGTTTCGGTAGGAATTCGATAATTTTCTTAAAAATTCTAAAAGAAAAGAGTGAACGTGACGCTTGTTTTTAAATAATTCAGTTCGGAGCCTCTTGATTATTGACAATAGCAGCCAAGACTTCAAAAAAAAGTACCAAACATCTGAATGTTCTCGATACAGAGAGACTATCAATTATTTTAACGCCTAATATTATTGGAACATTCTATAACCGGGTTAAAATGTGAAAAACACCTTGAAAGATATATTCAAAAACTCTTTACTCCGGTCACGTTAAATGTAGCTTCTTAACAGCCTCTCTCTTGGGAGTGACGTTTGTCAGAGCATATCACATTAAATGAAATTTTGTAATCTCTGTAAACGCTTATTGATATTCTATTCAATTAATTACAAATTGTATGGGGTTATCGTTTTTTAGAAAAGTCATAACAAAATGAGTCGTAACCGCACCACTTCTCTTAAACAGAAAAAAATGCTAGATCTTGGAACCTCTCAAAGACAGTGAACAGGATTTAAGGTGTAGAGGTATATTAACTTCGTAAAAACATGATCCGTGCATACCATGAAATAATACTAGGAGGCTTGCAAAGCATCGCTTGTTTGTTATTATTTACCTCATGTACATTATGTGAGGGTCCTCTAATGTCTCACCTGATTTTTCCTTAAATACATAACTGCCTTTGGAAGCATTCAGTGTTTCGTCATGTGCCGAGTTGGTACGTCAATGTTCCTTACGTTGCTTTATTATATTTAATTATTTGTTCTTGTCATTTTGTGACTCTTCACTGACCCAGCCATTTATTATCTATCATTTTCCTGTTTTATCACAAACACTAAATTGGAAATTTAAAATTTTCACCTGCTTATTTCATATGCCTCAATACTTGAGAAGGTTAAGCTACAGGTACATGATTTAATAAAAGGCTTCTGCAGCTTTTCACTCGAAGTTTTATTTCGAGTTAACACAATTCATTCAGTGGTAAAATGGAATTAATTGTTCTAATAATGACATCGTCACCCCAGTAGTCATATTGGGCTTTTATCCAGACATATTTTATAATGATTGGTCGTCTTAAATAATAGTTAATCATAAGGAATATAAGTTTGTGTGTATGCATTAAATGCGTTGTAATTGCATGAAGATGGCGAGAAAGGAATTTCACCTCCTTAAATACCACATTTCATTCACTTTATATAATATATGTTCACATGCAATGTCTAATCCAAATAATTGTGGAGTATTTGCCAATAATTATTGCAGTTGCATGCCAATAATATCATGCAGTTGTGAATGATAAATTATAATTTATCATTCACAACTTCATGATAAATATGAGGACAATAAAGGAATGCAATTCACTATCATCGTACTTTGGCCAATACCACACGGAAAGGATGCAATGTTTTCTGTTGATATGACCATAAGAAATTAATTAAAAAACTGGTTTAAGTTAATATGAAATGGAAACCGGACTGTGACCCTTAAGTTTGACGAACGTATGCACTCTTGACTGTATGGATGTGTGCAAGAAGTTTAGGAACGTAACAAGCCAAATATCTGTGGATATTTTTTGAAGTGTTTGACTTTAAAGTAAATTCCTTTGAAATTAGGAAACAAAAAATGGAAATTTTAATTCATTTTTGCTGTTTTTAATAATTATCACATCAGCTATTCTATTGACTTCTTCTAAAAGGTATCCTCTTTCCTTTACGTTCTTTTAAAAATGGAGAAAAAATTATTACCTAGGAACGTTTGGTGGACTGCTATGAACTTCTGATGCTTTCGATTATAAAGTCATAATGGTTAGAGCTTATTCCATTGCAAGCGATTTGCCACATTATTGTAAATTCAGCGTATAATAAAATCTGTTGTGTTCATAATTATTAACGCACATGTCATACTAAATGCTTTTGCCACAAGCCTAGTGACAGAAGTCGACTGATACATTATTAAACTCTAAGCGGAGTAACTTTTCATATTTTCCTATGAAACTATCAATTATTATAAACGTATTTCTTCCCCCTTTAATACAATCAACAATACTTTAAGGATGTGTTTTTCTCAGAGATATTCAATAAATCCAACTTTTTCCGGAAAAATACAACGCATATCGGACAGAGTATTAAAAGATTATGTATACGAGTCCTTTAAAACAAATTAAATGCAATTATGTATCGGATAGATGCCAACAAAGTGGATATGCATGCTAAAAAAATCATTTATACCATTTGTTTTAAGGTAAAGAGGTTTAGAAAGTGCAGTATTAATTTTTAGAATTTCGCTTATTGACGTACCAAAATCTTATATTCTGAATTATTAAGTTAGATTAACGATAGCTCATAGATCTCATGTTACGTTGAAGTTTAGAATAATTTCTAAACATGCAAAAGAGCTCGCGTTACAAAATGGCAGTTGGTCTCATGTTCGAGTTCGCCGCATGTGTCCAGGATCCAAAGGAGAGAGGACATGTAATCAAATTTAAAGAAAGTTCAAAGGGGAGCAGCTCGGTTTGTTTTAGATGGGTACATAAGAGACGTGATAGCGTAACGGAAACCTAAACATATTTCGGGCGGAAAAGCCTGAGGCGGAAAAGAAAAATAAATAGACATGGGAATTTGTACAAAACATGTAACAAAATAAAAGGATGGCAGCAAAAAAGTTATCAGGCACAAATAACCAAATTGAATTGGTAAAAATTACCACGAGTTTAAAATGAGAACACGTATGCAGAATAGCCATATGACGAAAATATTTTTGTTACACAAGACGGTAGAGAAATAGAGTGCCCGACATGAAGAGGTCTTAAATATTATTTCGAAAATTAATTTAACAAGATACCTCGAAAAAACTTTCGGAATTTAGGAAGTAAACCAGTATTTACACTTTTTAATCTCACTGATAACGAAATGAAAGGACACCTGCAGTGATAGCTAAACAGTAATATACAGCGGAAGTGAAGTGAGCCATCGAGGCGTGATAATAGTACTGAATAAAAAAGTAGGAGAGAGTGCAATAAGCATAGAGCAGACGACTGATAGAATATTATTATTATAAATGAAAGCTTAACCAACGAAATTGTTCATTGTCCAGGTATACATGCTGCCAAGCAGACAGAGAAACAAGGAAGTCATTAGGATGTACGATCACTTAGAAGACATAATCCCGGGTGTTCTTGCAGGAAAATATTTGATAGTAATGTAGGATTGGAACGCGACGGTAAACGAAGAAAAAGATGATAGTGAGGCAAGAGACTACGGTGTAGGTACGAGTAATGACCGCGGGGGATAAAGAGAAAAAGTTTTGCACTAAATGGGTTCATTTAACAAATGTATTGTTTAGAAACTACAAAAGAAGTAGGTGCACACGAAAAATGCCCACGGATTCAAGAAGATTACAAAATCATCTGCTGCTCACTGTTTCATTATTCGCTCAATGTTCATCTTATTTTAGGAATATAATACAGAAATATAACCTGCATATCATCATAATAATATATCAATACATCATCGTTTACGGCTATATTGTTATAGCGTAATCACAAATTATCCCTTTGTAAAGAATAGCTTAACCATGATTTTATTATTCAAAACACCAATATAGAATAATTTCAATTAGAATTGGAATTAATTTGATTTGTTTAAGTGAAATAAAACAATTCTGTAATAAAAAAATATAACAATAATGGTTTTCTTTTAATCATACTCCGCTATAGATATTCAGGTAAACGAAATAAATATGGAAATATATCCAATATAATTCAAACAAAGAAGTATTTTTACGGAAGACGTTTGTTTACCCGCAGGTAAAAATTTAATAACACATGTTGGTAATTTATATTTCACATAGTCTGAAGAGCAATCATAACTGTCCCAAACAATCCAAAATGCGAAACTATTGCATTGGAATATTGTTCTGTACTTTTTCTTTTGTTTGTGAGTTTTCATATGCAATCAGTATCGCATAATTAACCTGCCTAACGAATTCATTGTTCAATGGCTTTATATTTTCCATAAAAAATATTATTTTTGCGGCCAAACTAGAGTAGCTATTCAATTTCATAAAATATATTATGATTTAATCCATTATAAATTCATTGGAATCCCAATGGCACTTATAATGACTGAAATATTTAAATGGTACATCCAATGAGCTCATTAATTGACATTTCAATATTTACGGTCGAGGAAGGGTTTCTTTGAAGAGAGAAATATGATTTTGATCAAATCCATCATTTTTACCATCCTACATATCCTATTCAAAACTTAAGGAAAAGAATTTGTTTTGTCAATAATTACTATCTGTTGGGGAAGAATTGTAGTAATCCAACAAACGTACGCTAGAGTATTACTCGTTAATTAGGACTATAAATTTAGATAAATCATCAATTTAATCTACCAATAAACGATCTTCCACGTTAAGTACGTTAGAAGCTTTATATCCTCTATCAATCAAATTAATTTGACTACGTCATATAGACAATTGACTGTGACAATTGGCATTTTCAACAGTTTATTGTCCATTAATTGATCAAAAAACTTTTATTTGCTAATATTTTAGGAAGTTACTTAAGGCTGACATATCAGTGGTTGTGTTAGTTTCTTCTTATCACATTCCTTTTATACACTAAAACATATATTTTCTGTTTACAAAATATATGAATCGAATACAAAGTTTATAATATATATATATTTCATATACAATTATATTATATATATATATATATATATATATATATATATATATATATATATACACAATTTCAGAGAGTAAAAATCATTCGCCAAGGTAGCTTAAGTGGTTAAAGCACTCGGCCGGATATCGAGGGATCCGGGTTCGAATCCCGGTCAAGGCGAATGATTGCATTATGGATGGTTGCATGAATGAATTGTTGCATTATAATGCACACATAGTGGGTGACTCCGTTAAAGTTACTGTTACAGTTTCTTGAAATTTGTCTAAGGTATGAACAGCCTAAGTGTTTGAAATTGGCTTTATTAACATCGTGGACTGTGGCGCGTCGCGCACGACTACGAATGCCTGTGACATTGTATGTACGGTATTTCGTCATAACATCTTGTTCCTTTAAAGCCCCCAAAATTTCAGATTGTAAGAGGACGTATCGGTAGATTAAGTGGTTAGAGCACTCGGCCGGATATCGAGGGATCCGGGTTCGAATCCCGGTCAAGTCGAATGATTTTTACTCTCTGAAATTGTTGCATTATAATGCACACATAGCGGGTGACTCCGTTAAAGTTACTGTTACAGTTTCTTGAAAATGATTAAGTTCAAGGCATGATATCAAAAATAAAGAAGGCTGTTGTAATCATGTGAAAGAAGACAGTAAAAGTGGATTGAGGAGGTTTTGAGAGAAAATGGGATTCTGGATACAGTATTAGAGGAATGAATACTGGGAAAGTGAGGCTGAGCTAGCGTCCTCCTACAGGTAGAGCTTTAGAAGGATTTGGAAATATACACTATTTAAAGCTAAAATATAATAAATTTTAATGTATGGTACGAAGTTTAATCATATAAAATATCATATTAGATAGAGCTTGATAGTAGAGCAGTGCCGTTAAATGTTCCTAAAAACATTATCCCAGCCCCTCTGCACACTTTTAATAATTATGAAACCCTTATTGTCAGAAATGTACGAATATCTTTGGGTAGGCATTAGGTGGAAACGAACTACATGGTGTAGTGCACCTAAGCTCTTGTTCTTTTGCTCCTTATACCAGTACCTCGCCTCTTCAAAATTCAACACTCTAACGTCGTCTTCAGAATGCCAGTGACTTTCTCTCGTCCATTCATTTGCCTTGCCTTGATCATGTTTCTATCAACCATCTTCTTTCATCCCCCGCCGTGTCCAGAAATGTATGTTTAGCTTATATTTCCATCCATATTATTTTATCCATTCTTCTCCGCACCCACATTTCTAAATCTTCCTATCTACGCCTGTTTTCCCCCTTGACGAGAAAGTATCCAAGCAGTATACGAGAAATATTGTAAATCTACGATCCATATTGCTATTTTTTTCGGCACTCATTTCAATAAATATTCACTTGAACGCTCTCATTATTTTCTGTCTTTTTGTAATAGTTTATTTACCTAAATATTCTTTTATTTTCTTCTACAATTTTTCTTTTCTTTGGTCCACCACTCAGCCCATTCGTATGCAATATATTTACCAAATATAATAACTGTTTAACCTACTCTAATCACGTCCCCAAACTTTCTTATTTATCTTAACTTGAGCAACTTTGTAATAATCCCATCATGTTAATTTCCTAATTATTAATTTTTATTCCATACAATAATTTAAATGTAGAAGATATTTTTGTAATATCAGAAGCCTTAAATAAGTACCACTTGCACATGCTTAATTTATTGCCTTTAAGTCATGACTCCACGGAGGGGTACAAAATGCTAATTGGGACTTTAAAAATGTCCTGACACATTGGGGATTAAATCCTTTCAGTACGGGTCGTGAACGATATCAGGTAACACAGGTCTGGATGGGGACGTCGAGGGGGGAGAAGTTAGGTCAAATACCATGGACGGCTTCTCGAATTTCCCCAGACGACGCATCGTCGCCCACGGTTTACGCTCTTGAGCGTTGGTTAATGATCGGGCGGCTGAGATGCGACATGTCGCACCCAATCATTCCCCGAGCGATTGAGCACGAGTAGAGAATAGACTACTTGCGGTAAGGGAGAGAGCGATGGATAGGGTTGAGGTGGAAACGTAGAGAGGAAGAGTTAGAATGAGAGAAAGGGAACAAGTGGAGGGAGATTGATAAGATGATAGAGAGAGGAAGAGAGAAAGATTAGGAAAGAGGTAAATTCCAGGGGGTGGAAGAGAATGAGAGAGCAGCAAGAGGGAAAGCGATACAGAGGGAGAGTAAGAAATCATATATGTGGATAAGGAGACACTGATACAGATGTCGTTGTAAGAAAAAGTATGATTTGATGCAGTTAAAAAATTCAAGCCTTATTTTAGTACATATTCAAGAAATAACCAACAAAAACACTCCAGTGACACAGCCTTATGGATGGTTGATGATATGATAGGCTAGAACCTGACTCGTACCAAGCACTACGATCTGTGATATTTGCAAATCGAGGATAATAAGTGGCACAGTTATTTTCTTTGTGCCGTAAGCAGTTTTTTAGGGGATCAAGTGGTCAAAAAAACCACACTACCTGAGCATAAATTTATTGAATGTATTCCACATACCAAACTTATGATGTGAACTGTCTCTAACAACTAAAATGCATAGTACTAAGATTCAGTTATCCGGAAATTCTATGAAATTAATTTCCAGAATATCAAAACAATTATTCTTCAGCTCTGGAACGCAGAGTCATTTTTGATTGGCTCCACGCAATTTTTTCAAGGCCAATTTAGTCAATATTTCGCTCATTTCTTGTACTTCACGGTTCGTTTTGTTTAATGGTACATTGGCATCAGAGGTATTCCCCTTCATATTAATATATGAACTAGTCCCATCATTAAACGATGACAATACAGAGAAAAGAAAGAGGAAGGGATGCCGCCAACGGTGAAAGAGATTTGTGGGTAATTGTGTTGGGGAACGGGAGAATAACACTTCCTCCTCTGTTCACCACGCGTCGCCACCCGTCGTCTCATCTTGTTCGCCCCATTTAACGTTCCGCTAGGGACCTTTGGTGCCGTTTCACGCTTGCTCCTTTGAGCCCGTTCCACCTCCGCCACACATTCTGGGGTGCCAACTTCACGGTGTTCAATTGGCAAACACCCGCACCGACAAGCATACAACCACACGAGATGAAGGCACCAAGTATAAAAAAAACTGATCCTTTCCATAGATTTTTCCTGTCTTTTAATGTAAACCTATATACGGTTCGTTAAAACGCCCTCAGGAAGTAGAACAAACTCCTGCGGTTGTCCGAACAGGATAACTGTCTTCAAATTGCGTCGAGTATGTTTCTTCTATGTAAGTACTTCTTACATATAAATATATCAAAGCAAATTCCTGGTCATCATTCATTAATCATATATAACACGCAGGGTTAGTTGAAGTGATATGTGAACTGAATTCTCAACCCGATGGTCCAGAGTTAAATTTCAATAGTGGCATCTATTTTAGATTAATCCCGAGTACCTCTTTTGACCATGATTAATATAAAAAATGAATGAATGAATGAATATAATAAATGAAAAACTAAATTACTCTCTCATATCTAAAGGTGCAGATAATCTGATGACCTAAATCACCAACTCAATCGCTTGCTGCCGTACTTGTAGTAATGCTAACCAACTGCTCAACAAAATAATTGGAACATTGGGATTTTACTGACGAGTTTAGATGCGTCTAATTAGATACATATTCATAGATTTCATAGATACAGATAAGAATATTATTCCCGTACACCGGTTACACCTGATGAAAATATCTCCCAAAAAGTCAATATTAAAAAAACATAAGTCGATTTCAACACAGAAAAAAATTGTTTTCGTCCTAAAAATTAATTGGGTATTATCAAAGAAGGATATCAAACTGCGGGCCTTAACATTAAGTAGACAGATTTTAGAAAGTAAAGATTATGCTTGAATATTCCCGCAGGAACACATGGAACTATCATATAATTAATGTATTGGCCCTTACGATATTTCCTACCATGTTTTGTTATGTTTTTATGGCCCCTCTACAATCCCTTGTCCCTCCTGTGGGGTGATGCCTCACGTCGTCAGTTGCCAAGAGCGAGATGTCACATCATCTACCAATGAATTTAGGGGCGAGGACTATTAGTTTTATGTTCAAAACTAAATAGAACTTCTTATATTCCAGTTCTGCAGGACCGGTCATGATATGGTGGACGACTGTTGCATAAAAGGTTGTGATTCATTATTATTCCCTCCTTTTCCGTATACAAAGGAATTATTTTATTGGGAGTACATAGTTTTAAACTAAGTATTCTGCAAAAAAATACACAAATTTGCACGTCATTTGAGGTTATAGTGACTGATGTGTCCCTTTTCGTATCTTCTCCTCTATCTCTTACCCATTCAACCTGGACTTTGCACCACCTACAATTTTTGGTGAATCACGGGATATCTATGTAGATTTCACAGTGTGTAAAATTCTCGTCACGTTTCCTAACCCCTGTACTACATGAATCCAATCCATCCAAATTTTAAAAGTTTATTTGCGAGTTTCGTCTCATAAGTACCCGGCCTGACCTGAGATGGCGGTAGTTGATTGAAAAATATCACTGTATTAGAAAGTACGCAATCTATGAAGCATATGTTTCAAGTTTGAAGACGCCACAATGTCTTGTATTTGTTTGGCAGCCATCAATAGTGAACAGTTCCAGTGAATTTGTGAAAATGGAGAATATTGGTTAAAGATTTTCCAACCGGGAAGAAATGTTGTCGGCAGTTAATGGCTGTTTTGAGGAGTAAAATAGATCTTATTGTAAAAAGGGTATTGAACTTTTAAACATCGCTGGGAAAAGTGTATGTATAGCTGTAAGCAGATTATGTTGAGAATTAATTACATTTTTTTTCCAAAATTTTTGTATTTTCTTTGTTGGGTCAAATACTTCTGGGATCACCCTCGTAAAAAGGGCTGACGACAATAGCATCTTTAATTAGTGCCCCCTACACTATTGCCTCAGTTTATAATATTAATTTATTCAAATCTTAAATTGAAACACTTGACATTAAACTCGTAATATGACCCTCCAATGGACATACCACGAGTTTACCTAGGAAAAACAAAAATCATCATGTGATTATTTTAAAGATTTCTGTAACTAGTTGAATGACCTTTAAAAAAATAAATTGCCCGAGCTTAAATTAGGATGAATTCCACAGCAAGGGCAACACTATACTCGGAGGAACATTCTAAATTTTACGCGAATCAAGCAATTTTCCGTGCGGAGGAAACTCTACCGTGCGTTTTCTGCACAGCTTAACCACGAAATATTCGCGAAAAAATATTTTATAGAGTTTCAGGAGGATATCCCATGAGAAATCTCAAAATGCGATTTGGCGGATATTCACTAAAGCTTTAGATAAAATAAAGATGGTAGTATAGCGCACAAAAACCCACTACGTATGCGGAAAACCTGAAGGAACGGTAGAATGTGTTTACGGGTTCCCGATGGTTAATATAATCCCCCATTTTCACACTAGGAAAAATCTCTTCCAGTGAAAAAATGGGATTGCCATAAATAACCAGCTAATACATGAACCTTTCATTTCATTGAAAATATGTTTTTATTCGGGGCAGTAATTTGCTTCGTGGAACATCAGAAATGTAACTTCGGGAATAAAACTTTTCCATTTAATTACGTTAAAATATTTATTATATAAAATATGAAAAGTTATTTGGGATTTTCTCGTACTATTTGTGAACGGAAAGAAAAATAAAACACAATTAGGGTCATTACTAGACTTTCCTAACAGTTAATATGAGTGATATTTTGTTTTAACAATTTATTGATAATGAGGGTAACTTAATTATTTTTTTTCGTTTCATTGAAATTAGTATTTCTTTCTCGAATGGTATTATTGTGTAAAAGAGCTACGAAGCACGATAAAGACATCTTTTTGACCATAACTGAAACCAGTCCGCTACAGTGCGACTCAATTCAAGAGATATTTTCATTTCTATCGCCGTCAACCCAAAATCTGTGTCAACCAGAGGAAAATTTTTGCATGAAGACTTCTCTTTTAATTATTTAAATATGATTCATATAGGAAAAGGTCCAATACATGGCACAAGATTATTCATCACCCTCTTAATTAAGACGTAGTCTTGTGTTTCTACAGAAAAATAAAATAATTTGACTCGGTGAGTCATATACATTGATAAAATATTTAAATATTCACAAATAGTTCGTGGACTAAATTACAGTTTTGATAACTCGCCATCTTAGATTAAATTTAAGACACCCCTTGAGAAAGAATTTCAGTCCTTACCACACTCCATGAGGTCATGTACAGTTAAATAAGAATTAAAAATTTATGAACGAAGTGCCAAAGAATACATACGTCGCACCGTAAGGAATGATGCGTTCCATCAGTAGATGCTCATTCAATACTGTAACTCACCTGTAAGAGAAAAAGAAGAATAAATAAGCACCTGTACTTACACTATGGTTACATGAAAATTCATTCTGACGAAAGGAGCACAATTTTTTATTCAAAATTTGTAATAACTTCCATTAAATTTGTTCATAAGGTGCTTATGAGACGCTCGTACATCAAAATGTTGCAAGAGTTTTACTCTTGAGTCATATATTTATTTCGTACATGTTGAATTATTTGCATTAAAAGAATTATTTTTTTAACAATCCAAAATCAGGAAAAGAGTAAGGGTACTGAAAAATAATTTCCATGTGAAAATAACCTTTGGCAAAGGAAAATAGTTTCCACTAGCACAATTCTTAGCCAAATACACTAAGATAAATACTGAGTGAGGGCACGGCTTTGCATAATTTATAAGTCAATTTTCTAAGAAGAGAAGACGAGCAAACATTGGATGTTCTTGTGACTATTATGCTAGACTCGACTCTAGCATAATAGTAGTAGTATTATCCTCGGTCTAGGGTATTTACTGTTATAGGTTAAAATAATATGTTGGAAAACCTCCTCACTTGCTTCAAATCAACACTAAGCTATGAAATCTGGGCTTATATGATCCCTAACTTTTATCTTTTAAAATGGGGCGTTAAGAGTGATTGGAATAAGAGTACACAGGAGATTATAGAAAATAATGCTAATAGAGAGAGGAAACTAAATGAAGTATTGGGTGTGAAAGTGGAAAAAATAATTTAGATAAGAGAATTTTGAAGGAAGCAGAAGAAGTAAATGGAGAGTTTATTGAGATTTACAGTCGGGCGTTGAAGAGGTTAAAGTTCTACACGTAGGAAAGAGGGCTGAATATAGAATGAGGACGAAATGAATGGGGATAAGGTCTACGACAAATTGGAAACGGCAATAGTGGGGCCAATGGGTGTTTCTGTTGGGTAACTGGAAGTACCTTAAGAGTTAAAGACGTGATAAATAGAAGACAAATGTTATGGTTTTAAGGGATCGTTTGTAACCCACCAATGTGGGCTAATCGTGTGCCTTTTACTGTTTTTACCTTCTACTACAACCGCCGGCCCAGGCGGCGGCGGGGTAATGTCCTCGCATAACACCATGAGGTCGCGGGTTTGATTCCCGCCTAGGTGAGTTTTCCTCCATCTAGGGTTTGGGTGTCTGGAATTGTGTCGATTGTATTTTCACTGTTCAAAGTCAGATTTAAAGGCCGAAGTGGTGTTTTCGGACTAATGTAAAAATAAATAAATTACATCCCAAAGCCAATTTACGAGTATTATCTTGGAACACCATCGTATTCCTTACTAACGAGAACGTTAAAGGATACGGGCATTGTCATACACATGTGGGGTGACCGTTAATTTTCCAGCAGCTTTTGAATGAATTGCATCAGGGTACATTATTTTTAAGTGGAAGTATTCACCATTGAACTCAAGGGTAAAACAATGGATAAAAACATTCTAATGGGTGGAATTCAAAAAGTGAAAATAGGGGACCATTTCTCTAAGGAGGCGAACGTTATATCAGGATGAACAAATGAAAGCGAAGGTTATATCAGGAGTTTCACTATGTAGTGTTCCAGGACTATTACTTCTTTTAACTTCCGTGAACGATCTGCCGAATAATTTAAATTCCGGAGCAAAAATTTTCAATAATGACTTAATTATCAACAGATAAGCTAACCACTATCTGATACACTCAAAAAAAACATCGATCGCCTTGTATAATGGGTAGTAAAAAATAATACGGGCACTAACGTATGCAGGAGCATTTATATAACTTTTCCAAATAAAATGACAGTAAACCCGAATATTTACACTTTCTTTTGAAATACAGACCCATATAGCAATACTTGCAAATATTTAGGCGTTTATTTAACTATGGAATTTGGACGGGGAGTTGAATTTGATAATGTGACGCGGAATTCATCTGAAGTACTTTATTGGGTAAAGGAAATTTAAAAGGAACAGCGAGAGATATAGCAATATAAGAGAGAGCTATATAAGTAAACTACAAAAGAAAAAGCATATAAGGTCCTGGTTTTCCTTGTTATGCAATACTTGTCCACAGTTTGAGAACTATATGAGGTACATAATCAAAATAAACAAAAAATTAATTAAATACCGAAAGTTGGACACTGACAGGTGATGTTGGAGTTAGGGTCATTGAGAACGACGTTTGATGTTGGAAAGTGCGTGACTTTGGTCGGGAGGTTATATTGGAGACCGCGTGATTTTGGTCAAAGTTTGATGCCGGACAGTGCAAAGCTTAGGGTAGAGTGCCACACTGACGGTGGACGGTGCGTGATTTTTGACGTGGTGTGGGCCATTTCTGATGCTATTAGTTAGTTATTTTCTTCATTATACATGCAGTGATTTAGTTATGATTTTTTAATGATTGTGTGAATGTTTGATTTTTTTTAATGGTCTCTTTTGTTATTATTCTGTGAAAAATCAATCGCGATTCTAGGGAATTGTGTGCCATATGACAGTGCCTGTACGCACATATATTTTAATAATAAAGTTCAACAGCCCATGGAACATTTGGAAACTTAAAACTTTTTCGAATCATGAGATGATTTGTAATTATTTATCCTTCAAAGAAAAGCTCAAAACAATATCTCAATATTTGCAAACGCAAAACTTGATTGCAAAGTGAGCATTACACTTCACTTTATCCCCTTCTTCAAACCAATTTCTAGGGCGTAAGTCAGCCCTTCCTATTTGATGGAAGGACTTGGCCGAATAAAACTATTCGGGGTACCCGTTAAGCTTGGGGAATGATGGGATATGGCGAAAAGGGCAAGGAGAAAGAGAGGAGGAAAAAGAGAGAGCTTCAGAACAGGTATCCATTGGCCCGATTGAGCTTTTACCCCCGAGGAAGGGAATTCCCCTTCTCTCCCTCCGTCTCCGAGGAGTTGGTAACCGTCCGAACGTTCAACCCCGATAGAAAATACGACGTGCCGAGGCGGGAAGAGGAGAATGGGGGATGATGGGCGGGAAGCAAGTTGCCCCTTCTCTCTGGGTCTTCATTCTCGTGGGAAACAACTTCAACCTTGGGGGAGGAGGAAACGGAAGGAAGCCCGATCGGCGACTCCCAGATCGACCCGAGGAGGACGGGGGATACCATCTCATAAGAGCTTCTTTCACTGTTGACAAGAAACTTGTATGCCAGAATTTGACGGACAGCGTCTAAAAGATATTCAGACCTAGGGAAAAGTACATGAACTGTTTCATTCATTCGTCACAAGTAAGCTAACCATAAGGTTTATGACGGACCCTGAGAAATGCTGTTCTACTTAATACCAGAATATCTTTTCCTTTGCCCCATATCATTTTCTTCTTCAGGACTTCAGGTCTCTAAAAACACACTATTACTTCCTTACACACCTTTCTCCTTTTATCACGACGGTACAAACAGCCTACTTACAACACAAAAGCCTACCATCAACGCTCATAAGGTTCGTCCCTTAAATTCAATAATTTTACTCGATTTCTCTCCTCTACTTATTTTACTTGAAATTAACGATGAGAAATGTAATACAACTAAATACAATGTCCAAATACAATGTCCAACATGAAGTTTGATTCGATAATAATATTACCTACGTTGTTGTTTAGTAAAAACCACTTGAAAATTTTACCCATTACAAAGTTTGTAACTGGTGATGGATAAGGGCAGAACTTATTATCTGGCAAGCCCAAAGCTCTGTAGTTCACTAACGCATAACCCAATTTCATATATTTTGAGCTTCGGTGTCCAGGAAATCCCACATAATTAGCAAACTTGGTGAGATCAGCCCACTGGGATACTAATCCAATGATTTCAAATACGGAAGTTGACAATTAACCTCGTTACAGAAATTATAAAAGTAAAAAATATAAAAAACAACTTAAAACTGTTATGGAAGATACGAGAATTTCGACACACACGCTAAACGTTTGATATTCAGTGGAAAACTACAAACTTGGTACTAGCACCCATGGTAACCGCAGAAATCAAATAAACAATAAACGGTATTTGTCTAGTATAACAGAGGTGGAAGAAGCAGTCAAGGATAGAAAAGTATGGAAGATACAAATAAAAGGGATGAAGCTAAATGAATTAGGTTATAAACAGGGTGTTTCTTACGAGTAAGTAAGGAAAATGGTGTAAGTAAGTCAAGTTATTTGCTTATCTCTCGTACTCCACGTACACCGAAAGAAACACGAACATTGGCATTTGTACATATTCATTCCTGTTAATGTATGCACATGTGTTATCGTGTTACAAGATTTCTTGCAATTCAAATCGAAAATAATCAACTTGTGTAATCATTAGATGAATTTAACATTAATTAAAACATTATACGAGCTCGTATTTCGGACCAATGTCGAAGCTTAAAGACGAGCATCCATAGACCTAATGAATATGATAATCCAATTTCCTGATTTTCCTGAAACTTGAGTATTTTCATGCAAAATTGTTTATAAAGATATTTTAAATATATTTCACACCATTTTCTTGCTACATACATGTATTTTGTATCCAAAACTAGTGACGAAGGAAGTATATAAATCTCTAGAGAACCTATGTTAAATATATCCTCAATTTATATGGACTAAAAACATTTGTGAATAGCGGCCTTGCAGAACTTATAGATTTGGCTACAATTGGGTTGGGTGAAAATTTCCCTTAACCTCTAATACTTAATATATTCCTAACATTCGTGATCCTTCTTGAAAAAGTAGGCCACTTAAAATTAAATAACAATGAAACAGGAAATGGTGCCAATTTATGATAATTATGTAGCTTTTTACAGTTGTGAAAATCCTTGTCATTTCAAATGCATCATAATTTGGGAAATAAAATAACCTGAGAAAACATTATTGTTACAGCAAAGCCATTGAAGCATATTATGACATATTAACGGTATAGAAAAAGTACCTATGAATAAACATATATTGTGAGGTATCAGGGATGAATTAACTTTATTTACTCATATTGTACATGTATAATACATTTATGATAGATATTTTTATATATTCCCTAACAAAATTTCAAAAAGAAAAAAATCGCAATCGCTGAAACCAATTAACCAGCTGGAGGCGATGTTATTTCTACATTAATATATAAGACCTAAAAATATTGAGGCAAAGGTATAAAATCAATAGATTTGTCTACATTGAATAGCCTTTTACACAAATTTAATGTTTTCCAATGTTCCAAAAAGAAAATGGCTAATTTAAACATAAAAAGGGCAAAAGCTAGAGCAAGTGGAACAATCTATCGCGGATTGTTCTGGAACAAAGTGGCTTAAATAGTGGGAAAATATGGAGAAGAAATTTTAAAGGCAAAGAAGCTTTCAGGAGAAGGGAGCTAATGACAGTGCCTTTGAGTAAGTACATTAAGAAAGGATCATCAAAACACTGATACAGAGTGTGGTGTATAGGGCGGACACATGACCATTGAAGCAGGATGATAGGTACAGATTAGAGAATTTTGAAATTACAATATGTAGAAGTATGGAAATGGTACAGTGGATTGAAAACAAACAAACAAGGAAGTGCTAGGAATAGTATATTGTGAGAAGAATCAAAAAGAGGCTGGAAAGATGAATGCAGATGATTTCGTTTGGAAATTTGGTATTGAACACCGTGATAGAGGGGAGAATGTTGAGAAAAAAAGGAAGGGGTAAGAATAGATTGGGCGGAATGAAGGGAAGAAGGCAGCATCCGGAATAGAAGAGGAATTTGTTACAATTGCATATATCAATTTTTAAATTCTTAACATAGAAAAAGAATTTAAGTTGTACCACTTGTTAGTTTATGTTCATGCTGAAATATACGTTAATCGGTATATTATCGATTATAAAATTATTGTTTTATTGGAAAGTGAAAACTGACTATTTTATGCTCAATTTAAAGCAGAGTTATTGAATAGATACGTTAAAGATATAAAATAATTATCAGCTGGCATCGGCCACATTGTGATACTTCTAGGAACCCCAAATTTTAAAAATATTTGTTGAAATAATGTGCATAATACAGTTAAAATCCAAAAAAATGTACCGAAAACATATTTTTTAAAGGTGAAAAAGAAAAGTATTCTCTAAAAACGCTGATTTATTACCCCTCAATGGCAAATCACTTTTTTGTGTTCATAGGCGCACAAATTTCCATTATTCGTATTTTGAAAGTGATAAATAAGATATGATTAAAATTTAAAAATAAATGTGTATATTTTTTCCATATATTTCTCAAAAGAAATCACTGAAATATAGTCACCTTTAGTCCTGATTTATAAACTCTTCGTGATTAGGTGACATGGGGGTAAAATAAAATGAAACGCCTGCTCAATTATGCACCACTCTAATGAAAAGAATTATCAGTTCATTAAACGATATTGATGCTTTCGAATAAGGGCTGGCAGTCGTTCTTAATGGAAGAGGGTGTGATTCGAAAATAAATTTTGATGATGAATTATCGAGAAAAGGTAAAAACCATTTTAACGACAAATTAGGAGGCCAAAGAATAAAGTGATGGAATAGTTCATGTCTATTTCCTATAACTGTCATAAATTTTATAGTTATTTACTTTTCTCCTACACTTGGTTGGCTTCTCCCGTTTTAACTTTCTTTATTCAACACTTTCCTGTAATACATTTAACTTCATATACTCAATTCATAAAATCTACAGTCTATTCATGATATGCGATTTTACCCTCAATTACATTCTTCGTGTGAAATAAAATCCCTCAATATTTTCCAATGTAATTTTGATTTCCTCCTCAAAGCGTGTGTAGCTGTGCTCGCACTTCTTAAAATGAATCTCGGAAGGTTTTTCATTAACTTTTACCAGAGGTCGACTGATTTTAATAATTTTTCTACCTCACAACTTCATCATTGCTTCCGGTTTTCCCAGCCGATCCGTTAATGCAAGGACGAATCAAATGAATGCGAAATCAAACGAATAAAATTTTTTTTATAAAATTTTAGCTCATAATTTAATGAGTAAAAGGTTTATCACAAATTACACAGGCCTACAAAAAAAATTTTGTTTTTTGGTGCCGGGAATCTTTGTGATAATTTTAACTATATTTGTAGAGCTGAATCCCAATATGAAATCCGTTTTTATTTAACAGCTCTACTTTTTTAGATATGGCACATCTTACGATTAGTTGTTTTAATATTTGATATATTCCGGAAAATAATTTTGAAAGTTAAATAAATCTATAAGTATACTAATTTATAACCACTCTGCGGTGTTCCTTTTATTTTCAATAAACTATCAATACGTTTTATGTATATTTCTATATTGTAGGCCAATGAGATAATTATTAATATAATATTCCCATATCATCATGTAGAAGATTTTTTTACGTAAGTAACAACATATCTATATCTTGAAAACTATAGCTGATAGGAAAAAAACTAGTGTCATTATTGGATTCAGCACCCCAATTGTTCTTTAAATCAACATTAAAAGCTCCGGCACCAAAAACACTGTTGGCCTGTGTTATTTTTGCATGCAGTCTTCTTGGCTTAAAAGAGAAGCATTCCAGTAATTTGTAATTTGAAGAATACATTTGACATCACCGGGGATTCACTTAATGTAAAGGCATCCCGTCTCACAATTCTCGGCGTGGCTGACCTGGTCAAGGAGAGTCCGTTTACAGGATTAAGCTGTTGCGGGGCTTTCCAGTCAACTTATCGCTGCTGGAGTGGCAAATATGCTTTACCACATTTACTTATACTTGTCAATGAATTATCATACGTTTCACTCATCAACTACTCAATAAACAAGCTAAAGAATGATGTTATCCTGTGGTATGTGTTGAAACTGAAACTGCCGTGCTCTAACCGTTATTACGCCTTATTGTTACGTTCTGGCATGGCTTTGCTAACTTTTACACATTTTTAAAATCATAGTTATAACGACTGTGAACTAATAGGGCAATAAATATTTGTATTGAAATTTTAGTACTCATTTAAAATTGTTCCTAGATTCACCCTCGTTTTGTCTGTATATCACCATCATAAAACAGTATGATGAGTATTTATTATAATTAAGTGGAACCTTAATACTGGAACGTCTTCACGGATATTAATGAGCTTCTCATCAAGTAGCATTCTTCATGTTCCGATTTTTTAGTAACAAACAGGTTATAAATTAAAGCGGTAATAAATGCATCATAAATAATTAAGCCGATAATAAGTGTGAGTCAAATTTCTTTTAACAGCTGAAAGTCGACTGGCCGTAATTTATTTCCCCTCCTCCACCTACGCTCACTTTTCCAAAACAGTATTTTCCTTTCTTGATGACACTTCCACTCTTTGACACCTTAATTTTGATATATAGCCAGTAGGAGAAAAAAAGAATTAGAATTCTCCAACGATGAGAATAGACAAAATGTTTTTCATTTTTCGAGGCAAAGAGACCGCCCTAACTCATTTCGACTGTGACTTACGAGGTAGTGTTGAGGATTTTTTTTCATCTCCTGAAGTTACAACGAGGGATTTTTTTTATTTCCTTTCCTCCTCTCTTCGCGAGAGGAAAACGAATACGCTCTAATTTTCCGACGCTCCTAAACTTTTACTGCCAACCAAGAAACCTTCAACATCAGACTCCTCCAAAGTCCCGTAACTCCTCTAACTCCGCTGTTGGAATTTAGGAGAACTAAGGACTAGGGAGGGGGTGGTGGCTCAAATGAGAGAGCTGAGAAGGTGGAGAGAGGGAGAGTGTTGGGAGAAGGAGGGACGAGAGGGGGCCTGTGAGTGGTCGGCTGTCTCCATATTCTGAGAAATTCATATCTACCGGGAGAAGCATGAGAGAGGGGTGTTCGGGGGTTGGTCGTGGGACCTTAAACTTTCGAATGCGTTTAAATTTTATTTTACCATTTTTGCGCTACCATGTCGAAGGAAAGAAAAGGGCGAGGAAACAGGAGAGAGTGTGTGAGAGGGGGAATGGTGGCTGGCCATCCCGAAGGAAAGAAAAGTTCCCACTCCGACCATTCGCCATCACTGCGTGGAATGAATTCAGCTCCACCCAATCGGGTCAAGGGACTCATCCAGGAAGAAAATGACTTATAAATACTTGGGGAAGGGCGGAGTGTGGTGGGGCAGTGACTTCATTATTATTTTTTTTACCCTCGCCCGAATTAAACGGGGGATTTCCTTTGAAAGAGGCGAAGGGACACTTTTTAATGTGCTTAGAGACTGGGCTCGAGAGAGAGGGGACCGACAGAAACCCTCAATCCTTCCCTGGCAAACACGCCAACGTTCCTGGACCCAGGACGGAAACATTTAGGCGGTAGAGAGAGGAGGGGGTCTCTATACGATGGGGAACACTCCTGCCACCGGGATCTCATCCCCTTCTCCACCACGCCTTTTCGAGAAACTTTCTTCTTGGAAAAATAAGACGAAAGAAAGCCCAAAGAAATTCGACTCCAATGAAAGGAAAGTTCTCCTGGGGTACTCGGAAGATTGGGAGGTGAAAGGGGGCGGGAGGAGAGAAAAGAGAGAGAAAGAGACTTATTTCAAAACGTAAGAAAAGACGCCGTTCTCTGAATAAATGTGAAATTTTATGACTCTTGAAAAAAAAGGGAAGGCGGTCTTTCTCTCTTTCCCTTCCTCCCGGCCCGAGTTGAAAGACAGCCCTCCGCAAAAAAACTCATCCTTCGGTTCCATTCCTCTCGAAGGGCTTGTTTCAATTACGGTTGATTTGTTTGATCCCGGAATGCTCGGAGACAAAAGGGGAAGATTCGAAGAGGGAACCGCTCAAATCCCCTTAAAATCATCGGGGTGGAGGGGGGTACTTATCGTTTTAAATGGCTTGTTTAAAAAGCGGAAATATGAATTCCGAATTGACTCAAGTGCGGTTCGAATTTGGAAATGGTTGAAGTCGGAATATTATACTCCTCAAAGTAAATCATCGATTCTATTCAACATCAATAACAATAATTAGACAATGTCTATCAGCACATGTGGATTTATAAAAATAATTTAAATTTCGACTTTCTACTTTACTCGAACTAGGCACAACTACGCAAGGCAACACTTTAAGGCATGACATGCATGCAACTTTAACATTTTCATCTTCATTAATATTATTTCATATTGATTGTCCTGTTTAATTATCATAACTTATTACCATAGGAGACATGAAATAAATAAAAACTAATTGTAATTAGACGCGTTTTTACTACACGCAATCCTAATTCTATCAAATGTAGTCAATACTTTTTCACTCATCAAATATAAATATGTTGGATGCAATCATGTGTGTGTAAATAAATTATCTGATGACTCTCAATATCACTGGTTTACTTATAATTATTAGAACGGAGGTCCCCGAATGATGTAAATAATATCCGTGGGCGCAACAAACATGGCACAAGAAGAATCGTTCTAATTTCTATTTTCTCTTTCTTTTTCTCTTCAATCAATCAAAACGCAGAAAATTCAATTGAAAGCCTTCGTAATGAGTATTTTAACATACGCATGGAGGCATTTTGGGAAGAGTAGGTTACGGTAAGGCAAGGCATCAAGTATCGAAATGCTTGCTCTTTAGATTATCCACAATTTATTATTTGAATTTTTGCCTTTGAAAATGCTGGCTCTAGACATATTTAATTTTTAAATTTGCTCCCTTCTGAAAAATATTGTACAATAAAAAGGTAATTAAACTTTTAAGGAATGAAATAAAGAAATATTCCTACAAGCTACAATAGACTTTATATGTTGTCATATTTTACATTTAACGTTTTACATCAACCAATTTTTAAATGAGATTTAGTTGCTCCGCAACCTTTAATTATTTTTTAATTAAACCTGGATAATGATCCCTTACTGGATTTAAAACCCACATTTTCACTCTCAACAGAATCATTCCCGCCAGCCTTCCCCTCTAAGCGATATTTTTCCTTGGAAATTTCATCTAGATATAGCAAATAAGGTAACGTAAATTCATCTAATTTTGATAAAGGTGAGAGTAATGTGACAGTCACTACACAAATAATGGAATAATAATATTCGGTAAAATACCATTTGTAAAAATTTCTTATTAAACCATTGATAGAGACACGGTGGGCTGCGAGATCTTGATCTGTTTGAAACGTTAACAAACTAAGCTAACGTTCTTAACAAACAAAAACTTTAGAAAAATAAGATAAGAGCTTGGGAATCGTTTGAGCTAATTTTACACGATTTTACCCCATCTATTATGTTGAACCTTGGCGTGGCAAGGATATTCAATAAATCGAGATTTCAAAAATGTAAAATGTGCGTTCAAATAACCGTAGGATCTAAACAACTGAAATTCGTGAAGTATCTTAAAGTCTTATGTAAAAAATATATACCAAAATAGGAAAAGAAAGTATACGCTGAAACTGAGACTGATAAACCAGTAGCAAACTCGAACAAAAGATCGCTTTTTACGTGCTCAACTTAGAAGAAGTAAATCATAGTCAATGACAAAAACTCAATCACTTTCCACACGATTTACTTTATTTAAAAATGTCAACGGGACTTCCAGCGCTGGGTCATCATTATCCAGAGAGGACTGATAATGAGGCTCCAGGGCTGAAAACGCAAACCCAGTGGGTAAAAGAACTGAGTTTGTAAGTTTCATTAACCCCAAAGAAAGAGATCGCATTTAATAAAAGAGCTAATGGTGCACAAAATTCAGACAGCTCGATAAAATTCCATCAGCATAATAGAATTATACGGAGTAAGGACGACGGTAAAGATAATGGAATCCGATGAATTTTGCGGTGAATTGTATTGATTTCCGGAGGGGAGTAAGGAAGAGCAGAGGGGGTCACAGGAAACAAGTGACGAAGGATTGCACACAGGAAGGTTTAAGTAAAATTACGAGAAGAGAGTCCGGAAAATAAGGGAACACACTGAGAAGAAGGAAGACTTCATGAGAACGAATGAGACGGAGGAATGAAAGAGGGTCGTTTCGCGGGGTCAAGTCAACGACCTTTATGACAATATGGGCACATGAATGAGATGGAAATTTTGCAAAAGAGAAAACCTGGAAAAAAGGAGGGCGGAATCTTAATAAATATTTTTCATTCGTCTGAACGCCATCGACGAAATACGTTGGTGGTCTGAATAGTTTCCGACCTCAGAAAATTTCTGAAAAAATAACTTGTACCATGTTTAGTCGGAAACTTTTCAGACCACCCTTGAATAGCAAAGAAGGAAACGGAGAAGGTTGAAATGAATTGAAACTAAATAATAATAGTTTAAAAGTTAGTTAAACTGTGTTATTATTGAAATTTTCCCATTTAAAGTAGGTTCAGATTGGACAGTAACAATAAAATGGTACAGCGCTGTTTTGCTATTCAGCGATTTATTTGCCTCTATTTATTTGCCTCTTTAAACTAAAAACTAACTGACATCCGATTCTGAAATAAATCTTTTACCAATTCCGCATATTTCCTTCCTCCCTTTATTTCGTCCAAAATCTTTGTCCTATTTCTACCCCTTCCTCGCCTGGCTAGTAATTCTCCCCTCTCATATCCAACTCTTCAACATCTCAGTGCAAATCCAAATACTCGGCATCCACCTTTCCTGCTTCCTTTGGATTTCTCTTAACAATCCCCTCTCCTTCTCCACCATGCCTAACAATTCCTCGTTTGTTTTCCCCCTTCTCCCTTTTAGCTTTTTCATCCTTTCTCAAAACCTTATCTCAAAAACCTGCAAGATCAATGCTACCTCCTCATGAAAGCTTCTTTAGCTAATGCAATTCCTCTTCTTACGCCCAAAACACTTTATGCATTTTTCAAATGAGTACCGCTTAATAAATATAAAGTAAAAACGGGAGTTCGATTGAGAATTTTGATTTTGCAACACCGCACATGTTTATCCGTTTTTTCTTTTTTTTTACTGCATAAAAAACTATAGCATTCAACCCAAATGTATGCTTCATGGGTAAGGAGAGCAAGGTAATGGAGCTCACCTAATACTAAGCCCAACGACGAATAGTATTCACTCGTCAAAGGACGGGGGCCATTTCCTTTCCTGTGCAGCCTGAGTTGCTTTACCATGTGGATTATTCCCACTCCTCCATTCCCAATACATGAAAACGGACTTGTACTCGTATTTATGTTTTCCGGGAAAGAGAAGAAGTTGTTCAGTGAAACCTAAAGTAATTTTTATACCTTAATTTCCGCTCTTTAGACATAAAACGAATCTAAACAATAATTTCTGGTGACGCGCTTAACATCAGCCAATGTGTACGTAAATTTATTATGGCAAGAGTTACTTAATGACTGTCGCAAACGTATGGTATACACACCTCTTTTGCCAGGGAAAAATCTCTTAAACAGAGAGCACACCGATGCATTGCAAGCATTAGTACAATATTATTCCATTGCAGCAGAAAAATAAAGCTAGAAACGTTAAAGCATCAAATACACGACGAATTACGAACGAGTTATTCATTAAGTATCGAGGTTTGTCTGAATTAAGATTTAGGTGCAAGAATATACATTGTTCCGCGCTATCTTATGTTTTACTGATTATGAGAGAGGTGAAAGATGTGTGTCATTCTCAATAATTGAAAGAGTACATTTGGATAGGGTAAATAAATCCTGTCGTTTTTGGCTACTAGGGGATATGATTAATTGGCGTAGTGTACATAAATAAAATGAATCACTGAGTTTCATTTAAATTTCATGCCATTAGATAAACAGACTTGATTGAAATATGAATGCTAGAATAGTTAATATTCTTGATGTAGCAGCATATTTCTCAGAAAAAAGTGACACGTAAAATTATTTCCCGACGTAAAATTAACAGTAGGGAGATGATTATATTAAAAAAATAGTTTTTAATATTTCGTGAAAACAAACGGAAAATGCAACCGAGCATACACGGGAAAAAAGGATGGTATTAAGTTAAGTACCTCAGGACAAGTACTTGGAAGTTTTACCTCCATGCTATTAATGGAGGAATAACATTAGAAGAAGTGCGTGTCCGTCTTAAAAAAGTCTTAAGTTCCTTTTGGATGAGTTCTGGATAAATTTAACGAAAAGGTGAAGGAGAAGAGTTATTTCGTACAGATTAGTCAACTCTTAAATTATGTGCAAAGTTTGGTACCCTTGCAAAATTTTCAGATACAATTAAAGTAAGTGTGATGGAAAGCACTTTAATTTCTTTTAGATTGGATATAAGGTGAAATGTAAAAAGCATACCTTAAATGTCCCCTTGATTTTGTTAATCCATATAGTTCACAAGTAGTCACATTATAAACATTTAAGACAGGCTTGTTTAAACACCAGTTATCCTACCTTCACGAGTTCGTTAACGATTATATATCTAAAAAGTTACAGACATATAAAAATTGGCGATATTTATTTGTCTTCCCATTTATGTTTTATTAATTTCAGGAAAAAATATCATATCCGTTAGCAATAATATTAGATGAGGGAGATAGGAAGGAAGGAAGCAGTGTTAATTTGAACAAAACGCAATTAAAACTACATGACTACCAGTCTTTAAAGAATAAAAGTTGATAAGAATCATAATTAACTATATTAATTTAATTAGTATTTATTAGTTAATTAGCTTTTCTGCAAGGTAAAAGCTACATGTATTCTAGATTTACTCGGGAGACATGCACAATATTAATGAGCAATGTTCAATTGTTCCATTTCGATGCGCTGCTTGTATTTGGAAAGTTTGTAACTGTAGTGTATTTGTAACTCAGAGTAACTCTAGCAACACTAGGAGGTGTTACTAGCACATAGAAACAATGCAAAGTCTCAGGGTACCAACTCTTGAGTATTATCTGACGTTTACATCCCCTAAAATCTGATTTTCGAGCCAAAGTAAGTATTGAAGCATGGTATCATTGTTCGGAAGTAATCTATCGCTGGCTGCTGGAGTGGTGTAGTTCTCGGAGTAAGCTAAAAAAATCCAATAATTCTTGAGCCATTTCGATAGACGAGATTAAATTCGCCACTGGACGAGAGTTACCACGTTCATTTTTTTCAAAAGCCTCTGTCATTTCTTATCGGAGTTCCCATCTCTTCTGAGATTCAGATAGAGCAGGTCCAGTACCTTGCAGGTATAGCTTCCTGCAGCACAAACAAAGCGACGTGGAGAGAAAAAATTAAGCAACGCAAAACCAAAGACTTTATTTTATGGGTGATATGATTGATTTATTGAGCAAAACTATATTCATGATTGCTCCTTGACCGTCTCGCTATGCGCATGCTTACTTACTACCACACGCGATCACTTGTTCAGCAGAAACCAAAAAATTAAGGGACATCAATATAGATATTTCTCTTCAACGACAAGAATCATTCAACCAATATTTATTACAATGATCTATTCCAGATGCTTCACATAATTAACACAGTTTATTGTTTTAAGTAGTATATGAACAATTTCACACAGTTATTTCGAGTAAATCGATTTTTACGTGTCTCATGCCCATGATAGCGTTATTATTATTATTATAAGGTGATCTACAGGTTAAGGTAGGTTTCTGGATGGACACAACTAACACATAAATATCTTGCGACTCCAAACAAAACACAATCCAGCAACCTAATCTACATCAGGTCCCTCTTTATCTCTGTGTACTTCTTTCCTCCCTTCATCCCGTCCAACATCCCTATCCTGATCCTGCCCTTTCTTCGTTTGCCTAACATTCTCCTCTCTATTACCTTCTTCAACATCCCACTGCCGCTCAATACGACTTTCATCCATTTTTCCTGCCTCCATAGCATTTCTCCCAACAAACCTCTCTCCTTACCCACCATACCTAGTACTTCCTCATTTGTTTCCCTTCCTAAATATATTATTAATGATAGCGTTATCACATGGAAAAATGTTATGCTTCCAGTAATAGTTTAGTTTATCACTTAACCATTCATTATGTATTCTATAAGTACAAATTATTATTACTATGAGGTCGTTTGCCATTTTAGGAAGGTTTTGCATGGACACATTTTTTAAGCCGCATTCTCTAACTACGCCTCCTCATTTCCACTAATAACAAATCATTTATGTTATTCACCCATAACTTTGTACTTTCACTTTTAAAAATAAATTCACTTCTCACATTAACTATGAAGTGATTGTACGTATCGCTTAATCTAGGGACATTTCTAATGTGTATCGTAAATGCATTTCTCTACGTGCCTCACGCTTTTTATATCGCTTTGTAAGTAGCTTGAAACCAAGCTTGTCAATTGCTGATTACATTCACAACGAAAACTGGTGTAGTTTTTAGTGCATACCTCAAGCAACTCAGTAAAATATTGATATATATGTCGTTACTCCATCTTATACTGACAGTCTTTGGTAGATTTTTCTCATACAGGGTCTGTACAAAAAAGAGGAGACTGATCTTTTTACGCGTTAATTGCTTGACTGATCGCAACCTGTGCGGTGACGCCTTATAGCGACCACTATAAGAAATAAAACATCACCTTGCTTGTGGCATTATCTTGCCTTGCCTCGGAGCAGCAACTACGACTCTTGTTTGAGCTTTTATACACTTTCTGTACCAATTCTTGTATTGCTGAGAATTAAGGTGTCGGAAAAGCAGAGTGAGTGCATTTAATTTTGTTTTTATCACGGGAAAAGTGCAACTGGTAGTTATCCAATGATAGAATAGGTATTCGGCAATGAATTTCTGAGTCTGTATTTTGGTTGGTACCACGACTTCCAGTCTGGGCAAACCTCAAATGATGAAGAACCGAGCAGTGGAAAAACATTTACGTCAGCAAACGACGCCCACGTCAGCAGTGTGGATGATTCAGTGCGTGTCAGCTGCATGTTAACTGTCAGGGAAATTGCCAATGAAGTTGAGATAAGTGTTGGATCACGTGTTGCCATTTGACAGAAATTTTAGATGAAAGAGACCACAAATGTGTAAAAAATAATCTTGATGCATTCATCACGACAACGCCCTTACATCATTCATTGTTACCGAGTTTGTGGCCAAAAACAACACAACGGTGATCACCCAGCCACTCTACTCTCCGGCTCATGCTGCAGAGTACTTTTTCCTATTTCATCAGTTGAAATCCACCTTGAAATGATGCCGAAAAAAACATTGGGAGCATTGTATTGAAGGCCAATGGCGGTAACTTGAAAACGATTAGCATGATTAAAGGGTAAAAGTATTTATTGAAACCGTCTCATTCTTTCATTCGACTTTGTATGCGTCTCATGCAAGTCGACTAAATCTCAGAATTGTTTACTAGTGTTAGTTTAGGTAGATTAAGCATCCAATGCTAAGATCAAGTGAGAAAACTATGTCAATATAGTTAAATAATATTGATTACGTTGACGTGTAGATCGAAAAATTACTAATCTATAGGAGTAATTGAACGATTAAATTGCGAAAAAAAATACATTTTTAGACGATTATGATCGCTTTTTAACTGAATCGTCGAAGAAATAGTATTTATTTCTAGTCTGATATGGATATTATACTGTAGAAAATAAATAATAAAGCGCTTGAATTTCATCTTATTTATATACGTTATGTACCTCGAACGGTTTTGCAGCAGTATCGGGTGTATCAGAAATATCTGAAAAGTTGTCCATCCTTGGAAGTATTAAATCTCGTAATGTCTATTGGGACAATCAAGGTTCCATATTAATATATCGGTCAATTATTGAATCCTAAATATTTGCCCGTGTAGGGAACGCCGTAACTGCTTCAGTGGAGGAATGTCACGTGAAATCGTTGGCGTTGGTGTTCTGGACGCATCAGGTAACATCGTACTCGTGCTACGCCATTGCCTCCCAGTCCCTCCTTTCATTCATTAAACCTCGAGTTACCCCTCGGCACTGGTTATCACTTTGACGATCTCCGTTTACAAATACACCGAGGGACCCCGAATGACAGGAAACCATGTAAAGACAAGGTAGTGCAATCCAGGTGGGTGAGGGTCTTTGGGCGGAGGTGGATTTTGGGAGGAAGGTTGGGAGGGGAATGAAGTGTTTGGAAGGGAGGTTTCTCCGACCTACCCTCGTCATTTTTCCCCGAGCTCCCTCTTCCGACTCCATCCCTGTTTAAGCGTTCCCCAAAACGTCCTTCGGCTGGGAGGTGAAATGTTACGCTTAAGGGACGAGGGGGAGGATGAGAGAGATAAGAGGGGTTAGAAGAGAAGGAGAGATTTGGATGGCAAAATTTTGAGGAGGGAGTGAGTGTCTGCGGGTAGCCCGGGAGGGTTCCAGTAAGACTAGAAGATACCCCTCCCCTCGTATTTGACCCAAACACGCCCTTAACTTCCCCAACCTTCCTTCCGTCCTCCCTCTAACAATCCCCCCACACGAATAGCGCTGACTCCGGATTAGTGCGCAGTTGCTACTCCGCCCTTGTTGCTCTTAATTGCAAAGCGGTGTCGCGCACAAGAGTTTTCTTAAGGGCCGAGGGGCCTTCTCCTTAATCTATCGGGAAGGGAGGATAGGTTGCGGTGGGATAAAGGGTGCTACCCCTTCCGCCTCCGACACACTCTCACGGCTGCGCCCGAGATTGGTTTTTGCGAGGTGGCGGTGCCCGTTGGGCTTCAGCTGCGGGCGACTACGGGGCAAATTACACCACGATCCGAAGTAATATAATGCCACGGATGTGTTTTCCCGCGTCTGCATCTATATTATTACATCCCACGGACACCCAAAAGGATTTCCGACCTCCGGGGATCCCTTGAGAAGGGCTATTATTTAAACATTATTATTTAAATTGGAATGATTACAAAAGTTGGAAAACTATTATCCCTATGTAAGTCAAAGTTAGAGGTATAAATAAAAGGTAAAAATATTTTTTGGCTCACACATTTATTATGAAGGCTTTCCTATGATATTTTGCGTAATCCTACGGTTAAAATCTAATTCTTAACACAACGAGATCGTTAAAAAGGAGCGGTGAAATGCACATATAATTACGATCTGGTCAACGAATTTTAAAACATATATTCGATGGATTGCTCTTTGAAACAAGCCTTATGCTAAATTCCAGCAAGCAACATGGATATAGACAGAAGAGACCATGTGAAACGCACTTGGGAATTTTTATAGAAGATACTCTGCTGTTGGAGGGGGACACAAAAACCAAGATGAGTTTTCCTAGAGTTTAAATAAGTCTTTGATGAAGCCCCACTCACCAAATCAGTACCCAAATTCCGATAACATAGAATAAGAGATAATGTAGTACATTGGATATAGAACTAACCTCATGTAAAATGCAATAATAAATTTCTCAAGCTCTATTTATGCACAAGCGACATCCGGAATCCTTCAAGATAGCTTAATGGGCCCTTTACGTTTCCTTATTGCATTAATGATTATTATAATTGGTAATCTACCGGTTAAGGTGACCGATGAGAATTTCAGACCACGTAATATACTTGGGGATCACCATCGCACCCATATCCGCTTTGCGTAATGATAGGAAGATTAAACTGGGCAGTTTCCACTAGATTTATTATTTTTCACGAGAATGGCTTCACTGCAAGGTAACCGCATCAGGTGACCTGGTGATGTTGCCTTTCGACGAAACCATGGTTGTAACGGTAGTTTTTAGGAGAGGCCACCGACAACTAAGGCTATTTTCGCCATTAGGGATGAATGGGAAAGGAGGAAGGATGGAGAGAAACCCGGCGTTGGCATTAGCCTATTCTTAACAAAAGCCCCAAGGGGTCCGCAGTTTATTAAATTCCCAAGTGACGGACGGGGAACTCACTCAAAGTGCTCTCCACAAAGGACCTGAGGTCCCTACCTATCGGGACACCGCTGAAAAATATCTGCCGTCTCCAGGATTCGAAATCGGGCCCTTTCGGTGGGAAGCAGGTTGAAAGCCAACCCAAATAAGTCTAGATGCTGCGGTAGCCTAAAGAAAGGCTACCTGAGCATTCCAATCCCCAAATCCCCAGGAGTGGAAATAAAATGGATGTAGACCTGTCACACCCTGTAAGTCCTTACGTCGCTTACGGGATAGTGTATAAATGAAGATGGATGTAACTGAATATTAACATTACCAGAACATTATCAATGATAATAATAATGGTAACCATTCGCCATACCTCTATTAACGAATGAATACTTTTCCTATGGTTGTTCATTGATTTTCCTTTACATTTTGTATCCTTGATCGCGTTCTTTTATAAATATTGGTTCTCATTAACTCGCAAAAAATATTTCCATGCGCTATGTCGGATATTCAGTACCCCTATAGATGACTACTTATCTATTAGTTCCTTTCGTTAAAATGTTCCCTTTCATAAAACCTAGTACTTCAGAAACACCCTCCTCCCTACTATTGATAATCCGACTAAATGCTCCACAAGAAAGATGTAACTTCGAGCATCCCACATGGAAGTGTAATAGGGCCGTTTCTATTCTTAATATACATAAATGACTTAAGCGCATATTTTAGTAGCAATCTCAGGTTATTTGCTGACGACACGGTGGTATACAAGGAAATTAGGAGCCAATTAGATTGCGATCAACTCTCTAGAGACTTAGACACAATCACAGATTGGTGCAAGGTGTGGTGATTAATGCCTAATATAGACAATTGCGCATTTTTAAATTTTGGAACAAAGTGACCGGCAAACAGAACATAAACTATTAAATAAAGGGTTCAGTGCGGCGGCCAATCAAGTCAAGTATTTGGGGATAGTTCTATGACAACGCCTTTCATCGGGAAAACATCAGGACCATATGTGGATCCGCTTTCAAGAAACTCGGCATCATTTAAACGGGTGGTGGGGAAATTTAATGAGAAAGTTAAAGAGAGGTGTTATTTTGGCCTAATTAGACCTCATGTGGAATTTTACGCAAGTAATTGGGATCCTTGGGAGAAAAATTTGGCAAAAAGAATTAGATCCGGAGAAAATCCGGCAGATTTGTTAAAAATTGTTATACACGTAATGAGAACACAAATGTGACAGGTCTCTTAGGGGATTTAGGCTTGGAGCCAATTGAAATACGAAGAGAAGATGCAAGACTTAGACTAAGAAGGATACAGAACCTACGGGTTCAGAGATGACACTAAAGGAATATATTACTTATAAATCACACTACTAAGGTAGATCAGGCCACAAAGATAAAAAAGGCACATAGATTCTAATACAGATAGATACAAATGCTCATTATTTCCCAGAGAAATCAGAAATCAATATCGTAAGAAACTGAAGTCTCTTTAGTAATATTAAAAATCTTTAATTTAAAGTAGGAACAAAATTGCACATTGTAAAGACATCAGGTATATTTGTGGGCGCATATGTATGTTTTTGGTGATTTGTTTGATTGGGCGTGTGTGGGTTGCAAGGGTTTTTGCAACACATTATACCATGTTTTGCTTGTGGATTGTATTCAGTTGTGACTTTTGCATGGGTTTTTTTTCTTCATAATTACGGGTGGTACGCTTACACCCCACCGCCACACGCCCTTGCGGCGGCTGTCAGGGTTTTTAGTAGGTGTAGAAAATTATTTTATTCCAAATAATACGCAAAAAAATTTCACATACATAATAAAAAATTTCCATTGCAGTAGTGTGATCACTAATAGAGAGGATTACAAAATACAATCAGGACGTATATGTCTGTTTCGTCGAATTCGAAAAAGCGTTTGATAGAGTGAATTGGGAAAAACTAATGCGAGCTTTGCAGAAAATAGGAATGTATTGGAGGGACATGGGACTAATCCGCACCTTTACATGTCTCAGATTGATCATGTGCGAGTGGAGAACGGAGAGTCCAGATAGGGAGCGCGAGCATGGGAAGAGCTAGAGGTGGGAGTGAAAGTCGGAGGGAAAATCGTAAAATGAGTTAGGTTTGTTGATGACCAGGCTTTGGTTTGTCAGTCAGCCAAGGGGTTGCAAGCATTGCTGAGTGAATTGGAGGTTCAGTACAATAAATATGGGATGTGAATCAATATTAATAAAACAAAAGTCATGCGATTTTCCAGAAAGAAAAAGGCTAAACTAAACATAAAAATAGAAGGGGAAAAAATAGAGCAGGTAGAACAGTTTACGTATCTCGGGAGTGTTTTGGACCAACTTGGTCAAAGTAGTATAGACGTAAGGAGAAGAATCGCGCTAGGCAAAGGCTATTAAGAAAAGACTTAAAAACTTTGATATGGAGCTTAGCTATGTACGGATTAGCCTATAGCCTCTTGCTTCTGTGACCAAGCGGAGATGTGGTTACAAAAGACGGAGGATAGACGTAGATTGGAGGCTTTTGAAAAGTGGGTGTGGAGAAGAAGAAATATGGTTGTGGAGAAAGTGAATTGGACCGAAAGGAAAACAAATTAGGAAATACTGGGGATGGTGCGTGAGGAGAGGTATTTCTTGGGAGAAATCCTATGGAGGCAGGATGAAAGGCGTATTGAGCGACAATAGTGGGATGTTGAAGAAGGTAATAGAGGGGAGAATGTTGGGCAAACGAGGAAAGGGCAGGAACAGGATAGGGATGTTAGACGGGATGAAGGGAGGAAAGAAGTACACCGAGATGAAGAGGGACCTGATATAGATTAGTTTGCTAGGTGGGGAGTCACAAAATATTTATTTCATAGTTGTGTCCATCCAAAAACCTATCTTAAACGGTATATAACCTAATAATAATAATGAATAATGGCATTTTTATCCGCTATCCCTTGCGCGCCAATCTCTTCTCTAATTTTTTCTTTTCCAGTAAGATATGGAACCTAAATCAACAACAGCCGCAAATATATTCTCGTTTGCTAAAGGAATGATCGCATTGTAAACAATTAACTTCATTAGCTATCAAATAATGACAATATATCTTCACGTAACTGTTTATCTCATTGGTCATATTTTGAGTTATCGATTACTGGAATATGGAGTTTGAGTTCCTACTTTTATGGAATATGTAATTTCAGAAAAACTATCGCATGAAATCAAGGGTCTAAAAATATGCCTTTATAAATGATAAAATATTTGTATTCATTCAACAATGCTCTCTGTGAAAAATAAATAGGTACATAAATAGAAATTATGGCGTATTTTATTTAAATAAAATCATTCCGACCTGTTTTATTTTGATAATAGTTTTTTCTTTGGGCTCTTTGAAATTAATGAATTCTTAGTTATGATAGGACATATTATAAAACAATTTTCGAGAGATTTATTACGAAAAGCTGTCAATACAGAGAATACAATTATTCATAGTGACACTTTCAGTTGGTAATTCATAGCCAAAATTCATTAATAACCTTCCAAAACAATGTTCAACAATATTTTATACTGTATATGTCAGTAGATGATTACTTATCATCCAAAGACATTATTGTGGATTAATATACATGGCAATATACAAAAAAGATGTCCCTAAAATACATAAAGCGTGTTAAAGATACCGTAATAAGATTAAGTAGGATAGACTAGTATTGCCGTGTGTTTCGGAATTGCAGAAGTTAAATATTCATTCATGAGTTATCCAATTACAATAGAGTTATTTACAGAATTTCAATTTGTTCAAATACGATAATTTTTTAGCATAGCTACTATATTGACAGCTACATTCATTATATGCCAACAGTAGGACCTCACTGCATTTGTCTCGAGTACTAGGTTTCCGGAGTAAACCAAACCAAACGTAAATAACCGATTGTCAATAGGAATAATAATTACTTTAATCATTATTTATATGGTATGCCTTTCAAACGTTTAGGCTTAAATGAATTGAATGAATGAATAGGCTTGAATTCATGCCGTTTCAATGGCTGCACCTAAATATAATTGCTGACCTATCTCACCTTTTAAATTTGGAATAAGAATTAGTTTCACATAGTTGGAATTAAATTAAGATGATTTAAATGTTAAGAGAACGGTAATATATATTGATGGAATGACATATGTTCTAATTGAAACAAATATGACGACATAGACATAGTTAAAAAGAACGCCCATTTGCTTATTTTTACGTTTCGATAGTCATGCCTCCTTAGTTGAACGAAGATCTCTTTTCTTCACTAAATGAACGCAGCGTGATTTTCTGCTCACCCACCTTCTTTCAAAGAAGTTTCATATCCTATAACTAAGTTGAGTGGCTAACAGGAACAGTTACATTATTTCATGGTTTTTTAAGTACGGACACGACGTTTTGCAATAATTTGAACTTCGTCTTCAGTATCATCTGTCTACAATAAAGTCATAAGTTGCTAGTCTTCGATTACAAGTACAAGAGCTATTTAACTGCGGAATTCAATCTATAAAACGGAGGTTAATAAAAACTGAAATACCATTTATAGAATAAAAAATATATTTGTGACTGGAGGAAATTATCTGCTTAGCAAAGAAATAATGTCCAATGATGAATAGCTTTAAAAATGTAATGTAAAATGATAAAAATTCTCTTAGATTTCACTCTTTCACAAAATCTGCAATAATACCCATGTGTTACAAAAATGTCTGATCCTATTTTAGGAGACTAACCAATCAGTAGAATTGAGGGAGGGTTCAGAGCTTTCTAATAGTTTCATATTGACGTGGCTTTCTCCATCAAAAAATTGTATGCGTTCAAGACGATATTTCTGGGACCAATATGCATGGAAATTTACAAAAATGGCATAAATGGGTAGTATCAAAACAAGCAGCCAACTTCAGGAACTATGACTTCCCTAATTTATAAAAGATTTAACCTGAGTGAGGAAAAGAAAACTTTGAGTATCTAGCAATAGAATTGTTTTATTACGTCAGTGGCAACAAGATGGAAACATATGGAGGAACATAGATCGTAACGATATACGCAAAAATAAACTAAATATATAAGCTAGTAAATATTCTAAGAAAATATATTTTATTTTAAGCTATGATTTTTACGATATAATTGATTTTTAAAGAATAATTTCCCATTAAAGACGTGTATATAAAATACAACGTATAGGATATTTTATAGATAGAAATGCATCCGTAGTAAAGTTTTTTTAATAAACAGTAAGCATGGTATCCATAAACATGTCCAAACTTACGTATCCTGGATTATGTCCACAGTACATCTCATGCGAGCAGATAAATTTATAAAAACCGAATTTTTAAAAATTCACTTGACCCAAATAACAGAATGGAAAGGGTTAAAAAATTAAATTAAAATTAAAAATTAAAAAATATAATATTAAAACTCATGTTAATCTAGGTGCCATTGTCTTTTCTCAAAAAGCATTCGGATTTTCCAAATTTTATTCATGTATTTGCAATGATTTCAGGATGAGCCAAGTATAATGTCTAATAGCTGCTTGCACTTGAAAAGACGTAACGAAGAAGTCATTATAGTGCGATCAAATGGGGTGGAAGTAGCTCGCGAATGGAAGTGGGGGTTGGAAAGGGAGTTCCTTGCTCCGTGCCGGAATCACGGAATCCATTTAATAGCCTTTCCGAGGGAATTAATTTCCCGCTCTAAACCATCCCCATCACAACATCCCCTCCGCCAAATGGAAGTGGGGATGGCGTGAGCTCGTTGGAGAATGGGGTTGGACCGTAACGCGGCGCTTAGCACGGTCTTGCGCGGATGGAAAAACAGTTACCCGCAGATCATGACGAAAACGAGATTGTTTCATCTTCTATCCCCGAAGCGGCGCGGCGGCGAATGCTGGCGTATCCACGATCGACTCCCCCCCTCCCCTGACATGTGAAGACCGCCGCTGTACCCACTTACGCCCGCTAGAGGGCTGAAAAAATTATAACGCAAAAGTTTTATAAAGACATACTTTTTAAAAGTGGACTTTTTATTGTTAAAAATCGTCTATTACCTTTACTAATATTTGAAATGCTTGGTTTGGGACAGGTTTGAAATGGGAAAACCTAAGCTTTCTCAGTAATCTTCAAAACATTTTGTAGAAGGATAAAATTCGCATTTTCTCCATAAAACCCAAACCTATCAGTGATATCTTCCATTTATCCAATTTTTGTGATTTATAATACATTTTCTATTGATATTATTCTACGGATTATAGTAGGTTTTGGTTGAACACCGACTCGAATGTACACAGGTAAATCGATACATTTTCTTGTCTCACTTAATAAGAGTACAACCTGGAATTTTCACTACATAATCCAATTTTCGATTCCGCATATTTCCTTCCTTACTTCATTCCGTCCAACATTCCTTTCATATTCTTGTCCCTTCTTCGTTATCCTAACATTGTCTCCTCTATAATAGTCATCAAATGCCATTACTAATCAAAATACTATGAATCAACATTTCTGACCTCCTTTGGATTTCTCCCAACAATTCCTTCTCCTGGCCCATCATATCTAGTACATCCCCGTTTGTTTTCATTACCATTCACATTTTCTACCCAACTCCAAACCCACATTTCAAAAGTTTCCAATCTACGCTTATCACTTCCTTCAACGACCATATTTGCGCACCGTAAAGCGTCCCATATCAAAATTTTAACGAGCATTTTCTTAACAATCTTATTTAACGTCCATTTCATCAATGCCTTTTCTAATTGTTGGAACCTACATGATATTTGCTGTGATCACATTTATTCTGATATCTTACCTGTAAACCTAAAACTAATTCAGTCGTGGTTTCTCAGCCTTTGACCAAACATTTAATAGAGCATTTTGTTGTAAAAGAGGTACAAACACCTGTTTTAAACATCCTTATATTTGCACCGCGAACTCTTTATTACAAATAATAGCACGTGTCTAATAAATTAAATTTAATTATAAGCTCACTCGATAAATATTTGTGTAACATAGATTATTATTGATCAATTATGATCAATGAGTAATATATTTTACTCATTTTGGTACACATAACTCTATTGAGGAAAATTAACCCTCGTACTTTCACCATTTGTGTTGATAACATCATTCTTTTATTTTGATGATACCAATATTGTTTTGTTTTTAGTATCTTTGTTTTTTGACACGATATTTATTCATTAATTATTTCCAAAACTTAATCATACAAACCCTTGTCATACAGGAACTAACAATTATTACTCACCCCATACTCATTAAATGAAAAGAATCCAAACCAAAATTTCGCGGTCATGAAAAAGTTAGCAAGGTAAAACGAATTTGGTGACCTCAGTTTGCAAATCTTTACACAAATTCATTTAAGTAAGCCACAAATAGGGCTACATGGAATGGTAATAAAGTTTCCTAGATAGAAACGCAAAAAACATTTCACACTTTTGTTTTGGAGTTTGTCGATCTCAATTTTTTCTTCTGATAAACGTACGCTCCCTTATCTCTGGTTATGGATGATTAATTTATCTCCACCCGTATAATCTCCATCTCATCCGGGATCAAAATTCATCTTTATCGGCTATCACTCTAAAAATGAAGTGCTTAACCCCTCGTGAAACGATTTACCGATATGATCAACTGAGAGAAATTACCTGAAATACACCCTCGGAGTATATTGAATGGGGAATGATGCGAATCTTTCCCAAGATTTCCGTAGCACCCCCGGGAAAGTGAATTTTCTTGCCATGTAATTTCGCCGGTGATCAACATCGCCTCAAGATTAGAGAAGAATGGATAAGGGTTGAGGGATGGAAAGAGGGATGGAGGAGGGTGGGTGTGAGTGGAGCGAGAAAAAGAGGATGGAAAATCTCTCATGTTACCCCGAATATCCAGCACTACCAGATCCCTCTAGAGACAGGAATAACTGCCCGTAAAAGCCTTTAAAGAGTTATATCTGCCATCGTACGTACAAATTTGAAGACCCTGGATATGCTATCTTTAGCAGGTGATATTTTTTTCATTTTTTATTATTTGTCGTTAACGTTACAGGGTTCGTTCGGAAAATAAGTTTATGATGCTCATTATCTTTTTTGAGAAAAGGGGAGTCGTCCACTACGAATTTGTACCTGAACGACAAACTGTAAATGCTGCATTTTACGTCCAAGTGCTCAACAGGATTCGAAAGCGAGTCGCCCGCGTCCGGCCAGCGATCAAAATCATCTGGCGGCTGCATCACGACAATGCGCCGTCTCACACCGCGCTTGTCGTGTCGGACTTCTTGGCCAAGCACGGCGTGGCTACGCTGCCGCACCCGCCCTACAGCCCGGACTTGGCACCGCCGGACTTCTTTCTGTTCCCGAAGATAAAGAGGAGTTTGAAAGGAACGCGATACGGGACTTGGGACGCCGTAAAAGAGGCCGTGACGACGTGTCTTCGAGAGGTTCCCGATGATGCCTTCGCGGGAGCGTTCCAGGAATGGGAACGCCGCTGGAACAAGTGTATCGACTCACAAGGGTCCTATTTTGAGGAATATTAGCTTAAGATATGTAAAAGTGTAATACATTTTTTTTCCTGAGCTCAGTACACTTATTTTCCGGACGAACCCTGTAAATGTAGCCTTTTGATGGACACAGAATGAACTTCGCTACATACGAGGGTTGGCTGAAAACTAATTCACACATGCTTGTAGAGCACAAACAAAATGACCTTCAGAAGCACTCCTGGAGGAAGTAACATTCCCCATCAACATGCATGCGCTAGTTTGAGATCGTTGCATTCAAACAGTGTACTTTGAGAAGCGGAAGTATGGAGACGTGTTCTAGTGCTATGTCAACGCGAGTTAAACATGGTATAATTATCGAATTTTTAGCTAAAATTGTACTTCCAATCGATTTACTGTAGACCTATCAACAACATCGCCAACATTAACAACCTTTCAACTACGATGAATCGCAGTAGGAGTCACTTATTCAGCAGTTAAAAATTCGATAACAGGACACTGTTTAACTCTCGTTGACATAGCACTAGAACACGTCCCCATATTTCCGCTTCTCAAATTACACTGGATGAATGTAAGGAACTCAAACCTGCGCATCCGTGTAGAGGGGGAATGTTACTTCCACATGCCACCAGGAGTACTTCTGAAGGTCATTTTGTTAGTGGTCTACAAGCATGTGTGCATTCGAGTTCAGCCTACCCTCGTATATTAGCTTCGTCTAAAAATACACGGGTCGACACTCCACAGTACATAGTACTCTTCCTCTAATTCCATCTAATTTTTAACTCCATTTATTTTGAGCAACATACAATTATCCATCCCTTTCCATACTTGCATCCATCTCTTTCCACCCTCATGCCACGTTTGACCAACAACGTAACATTTTATTTACAGTTTTGAACATCCCATCGCTACATTAATACTACATCCAGAAAAAATAACACCAGTATTTTTTGTTTTTTTTAACAAAAACCTGAAGGCAAACGATGTGATTTTAGGAGATGAATTAGAGCAAATGGAATCCTTTCTCAAATAGATTCAGTTACCAGGAGAAACACCACGCGTAAATAAAAAAGTTCCGTGTACTTGAATGGAAGAATTGGACAATGGAACAATATTACAAACAAGAAAGCATAATGTGAGGGTATTCACGGGTTACGTGGCATATTATGCCCGATACACGAGGATAAATATAAACGCAGATCAGACAAGAATCCTTGGAACCATCTTGTTGGAGACAGATTTAAACAAGTGTGAGAAACCATCTCATGGTTCGAAAAAATGTTTTTTGATAAATATCGATGATAATAATTCACAATTTCATCAATGCTATTTTGAGTCTCAAACCTGATTCCACATAAGCATACGAGTATTTTACACAGTGAATATTCATGATGAAATACAAGTTCTTAACTGCATGCATACAAATATTGGCTAATATTTTGCTTGGTAATGGCCACACTGAGATAAGCACACATGCAAAACAATAACTTTATAAATAATAAATCCAAATGCCTTCACCTCACGATTGATGAATTTATTGATAGCTTCCCACTTATGAATCATATTCAATTCACACACATACATAATTAACGAAAATTACGACATACATCAATTCAGTAAAAAGGAATATATTTGCCAAACCCACATGCATAGTTATTCTGAGGTATTAGCAGTGGACAACCGTCCTTTTTTCATTTAAAAATTTTATTAAATGTTAGTTAAGAATAGTTCATTTTAATTACGTCAACGCAATGAAAAAATAGTTACGCAATCTATTTTGGGTCATTCGCGACGTCTAATATTTTTTTTACCTAAGTTCTCCAGGCTTATTTAAAAGATTTAAGCCCAGAACGGAATTCGATGCTTGAAAATCGTACAGAGAATTATTAACCATAAACCAGAGTACACGTAACGGTTATTCAACTAGGCAGCCGTGATTGTATCCGTTTAAAAGCCTAAGATCATTTATAGTTTTGCCTAATTGAAGTTTGGGGACTACGAGGTGGATCTTTTTTAATGGCGTAATAAAGAATGACATGCAAACATTTGGGTTTAATCCGGCTTAGTGGAACGGCTTTCTCCTTACGTGGCCATCAAAATCTCCTAAATTCACACTAATCGTCTCACTTGGCTGTCGTTCTTTTAAGAAACACTATTCCAAACCCTCATATTCTTTGGCACCCTCACGGCAAGAAAATTTCCTCAGCCAAAGGAAAATATTTTTTACTCGGAGATAATCAGAGACATGAAGTACCTCGACACTCCGAATACGTTTTTTATTTGGAACCTCTCCTAATGACAAAATAAAAGACGTTATCACAATTATACTCCATTTCTCTGCACACGACTCTTTAGGTTCTGTTATTTCCGGTAAACTGATGCTGTAAAATTCTAAAAATACTCTTAAATCTAATATAAATAAAATTGTAATACAATATGATAAGAATTGAGACGATGGAGTGTTGTCCCTTTTTTGGAATCTACAAGGAAATGCACTGGCAATAAAAAACCCCAAATTAGAGCCTTAATTCATGAATTATATTGCGTGGAATTAGCAGCAACATACTGTGAATGACAATGTAAAGATTTTATTATTTCCAAAGATAGTCTAATCACCTTAGCAGTGTAATCGTAATATTAAAGGAACTGGAGTAGCAACTGCTCACCGGCCACAGGTTAAAATATCGTATACGAAAAAGCATGAAAGTCTTGTAAATTTTATTTTAAATAAGAACCAAGTGGTTTCGACAAAATGAAGTAAAAATATCGATTTTAATGTGAAAACGCGATTTAAAGATGTCAACTTCGGGAAAAATCAATAACGGGGTGAAATATATTTTGCTAAAAAAGAGAAAGAATTACAATAGTTTTTGTTTCTGTAACGCATAAAGAAAAATCGTTTTCTTGTTTCAATAAAAGGTCTTGTTTCCAAAATAAAAACATAATGAATAAGTTATTATCATTGGCAATATTCTACTATATTTTAGTCGTTTTAGATTGTCTTAAGCCATTTTCACTCTTGTACAGACAAGCCCTTAATCTTCAGGGAACTAAATCCCATGGGCTTATTACCAAACTCGTCTTTTTAAACATTTCATACTTTATAAGTCCTTTATTGTCAACAAAAATTCTTTTCTCCACCCATCTACTTCAAATTTTTCAGGTCTATCACAATCTTGAGCATCTCAAGATCTTTCATAATGTACTCTTTCTGCTTGGCCTGGCTTAGCCGAATTTCTCCCAACGAATTTCTTTCTTCCCCTGCAATTCCCAGTACTTTGGCTTGTGATTTGTATCCTATCAGTTTAATTTTTACATTCTTTAACATACATCTCGAACGAACCCAATTTACGTCTATCCCATGCCTTCCACGGCCAAGTTTCGGAGACATATAAAAGCACGCTACATTATAAAGTATTGAATACTCTTCTCTACATATTTTTACGTAAGATTGCCGTCATGATTTGGCCTTCTCATTGCACGATTCTCTTTACCTAATTCATTTTCATTCTAAAATCTATCATGTCGATGTCTCTAATCCTTCCACCAATGACTGAAATCCCTTGGCTGACGGACAAACTTCAGCTTGATTATTGACAGGTATGAATAGCTACGCTCCCAGTCTGTAACCATTCCTTCACTCCCATATCTCCTTAACAAAGAGTTGATGAGCAAGATTGATAATTCACAGCCCGGCGTTATCACCTTGTCTCCTACCCTGGTTTGCTATTCGCTTTAAGAGCCAGCGCATTCTGAGAAGTGTACAGGTTTCGGATGCTCCGTCTAACCCTTCAATCGACTCCAGTATTTGTCAATATTTTTAATAAACGTTGCTATGTCATTTTATCTTCGAGTTTCTCAAAATTCACGAAGCATATCCTGGAAAAACTATAATTTCTACTATTAATCTACACGAGTGACAGGCATTATTGCAATGAATTGCATAAATGATAAGGTTTAATAATATTTTTAGCTAATCATAGATCCGAATAAGATAGTACCACAATAATATGCTAGCAAATTTGGTTTAAAATATAATATCAAATATATTGTAGAGGAAGAGGTAATTACATGGTATTCTCCGCAACCGATTGAAATTGGCGTTACCGAAATAGGTATGTATGTGACTATGACTAGTTTTATAAACAGTTTCTATTTTGTCTCTCTTTTCTATTTTCTAGATGTCTATTTATCCTATAAACCGCTTTGGGAACAGTGTCTAGGATTTTATTTGGTGACTTTTAGTAACTGACAACATTTTACTTTCTTGCAAATCTAAGCTTTCTGTATCATTTTTTCTAATGTTTTAAGAAAGAAGCTTTACCTTAAAAAGAATATTATGATATCGAATTCCTAAAACTATGACATATTTCTCAACTTCTCGCGTTAGTTTCGCCTACGAACATAACTTTATAAAATGCAGTACCAGTCCGTAAAAGAGTTATTTAACGAAACTACCGTCATGATCAGAATTAAAAAACTTTTCATGAGATCTTTCCTCTGAATATGTACATTGGACACGGCTGGAGTAAAATTACCACCTGACATATGCCACAACGGAGGTAGTTTTCATGGTCTCATGAACAGTCCAGGCGCACGGCATGAGATATCATGAAATAACAACTCAACTTCAAAATAAGCGAAGGTATTCCACCTATACAAATGTAGATTCCGGACCGTCCCTAATGAAAATTACAACTAAGAGAACTTCCATTTTCCTTACTATATATTATTAAATACTTAATTTCTTCGTCACTCTAGCCTGCCTTCATTATATCTAAAATAACTCCACTGCTTTTCAATCATAATATCATGTGATTATAAAAGAAATCATCATCAATATTATTGAAACCCTAGGGTTGGTTTACTGCAGCCTTCCATTCTACTCTATTTAATGTCAATTAACTTTAATCCTTGATACCTTCTCTGTTTTACGTTATTCTTAATCTGCCCTATGCCTTAGTCTTCTTCAGAAAATCTTCCCTTATATTTTTCCTTCTATTATATTACTAATCTATCCGTTGTGCCTCAATGTATGTCCAATCCATCTACGATTTCTTACTTTGGCTGCCCATTTAATCTTCAGCATTCTCCTCCTGCACCTGTTTCAAAGGCTTCTATTCTTCGTTGACCCACTTCTCCAATATTCTTAGTCTCACAACCGTAGAACGCCGTGCTCCACACGGAGGTCTTGACGAATTGCTTCCTTGTTTCAAGTCTTAGGTTTTTTGAACATAGTACTTGCCTCTCATTGATGAATGCGTTCTTAACTTAGGCTTTTCTTCCCTTGATGTCGGGCGAACTTCTTTATGTTATGCTGCTGCCCACGTAGATGAAGGATTCCACTTCCTCTAGTTTCACCCCTCGAATTGTGATATCTGCGTTCAACTTCTCTCTCCGACACACAATGATTTTAGTTTTCTTCTTGTTGATGTTTAAAATAAATGCAACTTGAAATAAAGATGCAATGATAATATAGAACTGGAACACACTCAGCGATTTTGCATAATTATGACCATTACCAAACTCATAGAATTTAGTCTCGATAGGAATGGAGAATTACGGATATGACGAATGATTTAAGATGATAGGCCAAACCAACTATGCATAAGTTTAGCAAAAGGTTTAGAAAGTAAATATCCTGATGAAATCTCTTCAAAGAACGAATAGAGCGCATTTTTTTACAGACGTCATGATGCTTAATAGTTTCCAGGCTTAGAGTAGTAGAAGATTGGACCGATGAGTAAGATGAAACACGGAATGCGCCAAGCTTAAAACAGGGATTTGCATGCATGGAGTTACGAATGAATGAAGAGATCACAGCTTTGGAAGGGAATGCGATGGAGTTCTGCGGGAAACCAATTTTCGGGAGGATTTAACGGCGGATGATGACGATGAATAGTGGAGGTTCCACTTTTTTTCTTCTCCCTTTGCCTCGCGATTCTCTTCAGTGCCAGAATTAGACTCGTGGCTCCCCGCACACCATTCCCAAAGAGTCTCGCCTTTTCCTCGGAATTTCGAGAATGAAAAGCCTCTCCTGTACTGAATCGTCTTTAAGTACAACTAGCAATCAATCATCCCTCTTCAGAAAAGTTATCCACTGCCGCATACATGTCTTACTTTGAATTTTAACGAATTAACGCAACGCATCCTCCAATTGTTCCCGGTTACAAAACTGTTTCACTCCGCGGCATATACAACCATTCCACTACCTGCTGTGGGGACACGGCGAACGTAATGAATCTTGCCTCCACGTTCACGAAGTGGACGCAAAGATATGCGTACAAACACATGAATACTCACTCAAAAACAAATTACAAATACAGTAGGTAGACTATATAGATGAATACTGAGCTCGATTGAGCACACGTGTACGCAAAAACAGAGAACGTTGAAGCATATGCACATAGCAATACGTACATACATTCGTCGCCTTATAATCGTGGACTGGGAATTGAGTGGCGGTGAATCTTCCCCGAACAGGCTCTTCGCAGAAGCCATTCCAGCCTTCGTAACGGCCGGCACGTGACGCCACGTCTTTGTTTGCCGTCAAGGGGACTTTGCTATGGGTTCTGGGGGGAGGAAGGGGGAGAGAGTTGAGAGGATGGTGACGGGGAGATTGGGGGGATGAGAATAGGGGTGGGAATGGGTCGGTGGCAGCGGTCGGAGTGCCCTTCGTTTGAACGACCGAACGTGTTCATTCCCGCTCACTGTCTCTCCCCCCTCTCTTAGGGTCACAGGTCTGCCGTCCAGGGCTTCTCGCGAATTGCCTCTTGCTTGTCGCTCCTATTCCATTGAAATATATCTAAACTCGGAAGTTCACCTACCCGAACGTACCATATTCTAGCAAACGATTTCAAAACTAGCAATAGAAATCCTGAGGAACATCCAAGAAGAAGTAGCATTAGCAAAAGAGAAGACTGGTCTTCGGCGGTACATCTGCGAACCAACTACTTAGCAGGGAAAACTTCAATGTGGAGCGCAGTTTTGTGTGATTCAGACACTTGGTCGTTGAGGCAGAAGGATATGCGTAGATAGTAGGCCTTTGAGTTTTGGGTTTGGAGACGAATGTAAATAATAAAATTGACATAAAAACTTTCCGAAAATAAGGATGTAATGATAATGTAGATTTACTACCGATTGAATTTTAGGCAGGGTAGAAGAAGAAAGTAGGGCGATGGGGGAAAGTCTAAGGAGGCAGGAAAAATGAGTCATACCATTTTTATTGGCGACGGATAACGACTGTGATATGTGAGGGGAATGTTAGGAAAACGATCAAGGAGAAGAAAATTGATATGCATGTTGGACGAAATGAAGGGAAGAAGCACTAAGAAAAAATAAAGGGTTTATTGTAGCTTGGGGTGTTTTTTTAGTCGGGAATAAAAGTGTCAGTATAAAAAACTTTTGCACTTCCAAAACATACTCTGAACGGTAGACTACCAAATAAATATTAGGTGTTGATATTTATTTGGTTAACTAAAATATTTATTATTTTAGACAATTTTTCTCTACTTTTAAATAAGCGTAATCAATAAATTCTTTATGTTTATGAATTAAGCCTATTGTGCCCAGAGAAAGGAGTACATTTTTAAATACTTCTATTTTCAAAAACCAAGTTTTGAAAGCCAAATATTTTTGCCGAATTAGATTGCAATCACTTGGATTTTAATACCCTGGGTTTTGGACTGTACTTTTAACGACAATGTCCATTAAGGATACAATTTTATTTTTCGAGTCATTAGTTCGCATCACCTTACGATAAAGAAATATTCAACCCCCATTCCTAAACCATTCCTGAACATGAGTCTACTATATTACTTTTTCATCATTATTAAATTACATACAACCTGAAAAATTTTGTTTTATGAGTTTTTACTTAATGCCCTTTGGTGGAAAGGGAAACAGAGACAACTGAGACTGAAGACATCAACAGAAATTACAGCTGTTTAACTCTCCGATGAAAAATATGTAATTACTCTACACAATGGAAATGAGTTTATAGAGGTAATTATGATGATACTTGGTAGAACAGTATGGATCCCAGTAACACCATTTGATGCATTACTTGGGCAATATCCCATAAAATTTACTGAATTATTAAGGATTCAGAATCGCAGTTTGATGATTTTTTAGTGATCTGGCAAGTCATCAGAAATATTTACATTATAAGAAGAGCGGATGGGGAGAAAGCAATTTGAAATTACTATAACAGGAAATGCTGAAAAGGAGTACAGAAATTTAATCACATAAGGTGGCAGTATCTAAAGCGTTGGCCGTAGGAATAATTTCTTTAATGCATTCCAATAGATTACAGGAACAGAGAAAAGATGTTCCCCGCTGTAACAAATAAATGCCAAGGGCAATCTATTTCAAAGATAATGTTGTTTCGTAAGTATTCGTATGAGAACGATATTACTGTAAAAAATGACTCAAATCTTACGGCTTTAATGCAAACTGATTTGGAGAGAGAAAATTTCAATATTGATCGGCGGTACTAACCTCCAATGTGTGACTACTCTCTCGCGAATAGCTCATAATTTTGGATTATTTTAAGAACAGTGATTGTAATTGAATGTAAATACAGATAAGTTAGATGTAATGATTTTTTTATCTTAACACACGAAAATGGTGTCAATTTAATTTGGTCACCATAAGACTCTCATCTTCAAGTTTTCAAATAAGAAAGCTTTTGCAAAAAATAGACTTCATCAAATTAGGCGTAAAGATTAAAAAATAAAAAGTAAAGGAAAGGCTGATTTGGAAAAACACGAAATTCATCGTAGAGTATTTCCTCGTGCTGGTGAGGAATGTCAATTAAACTATTTAGATAACCAGATAACTTCAGCAGTGATGCTCACGCAGTGCTCAACCCATGAATACTTGTTTTTAACCATAAAAAACAGTGATTTTGGTCAATAATTGGCTGACATAACACGAATATACAAATAAGGTCACGCGGACTTTATATGAATGGAAAAAAAAGAATGAATTGCCCTTCATCTTAAGAAGCCACCGGAGAGTCAGCTAAAACGTTGCGTAAAAAACTTTTAACGAGAAAAAAATCCCAAACAGAAATTTATTCATTGGAAATGGCGATATTTTGCAGTGAATATGAAACTAATACCAGGTCAAATGGAGAATTTTTCCAATCATGAAGAATATTAAAACGGGGAAGGCACGCCAGATTTGTCATGAAATCGTTACGAAAAAAAGCAAATTTGACCGGGTTAATGAGGCGTTTTTGGATACGATCCTCTCTTATCACAAAGGGAGCATGTGAAATAGAAACCATCTTGGAATGATTGAAGTCAAGCAAGTTTGAACTGCTTTGAGGATGGTCAGGATCAAACTGGATAATTTGGGAAGATAAATACTTTCTAGAAAATAAAAAAATAGAAATAAGCCAAAAACATATATAAAAATAGTAATGCAAACATTTCCGATATGAATATGCATTAATTTTTTTTCTTCTCCAGTTGAAAAAAGTTCGCATTAACCCAGAATTGCATACGTCCTCGTAACACTTCCCTGTCAGACGTACGCTATAATTTAACCATAAGTGCCAAGCAGACTTTTCTGGATAAAAAAACGGACAAAAACCAATGCTGACATGCCAATATTTAGTATCTGAGTCAATGTGTGGTTCCCAAATGGAGAGACAGAAAAATGTTCAACTGCTACCAAGTCCTCTTCCCTAGGTGACCATTTTCCGCGGAGAAAAAACAAGACGAGAGAAATCCCGCACACGAATGCAAACTCCCTCTCTCACTCGAGTTTCATTGCGAACGCACACACAAAAGGGCTCGACTCGTTCAGCAGGGAAAAAGGAGAGAGAGGAAACTGAAAAAAACAACATAAAAGAAGGGAGGAGAGGAAGGGACTCGCTACCCTTCGCCTAGTCCGATAATGGACGTAGGTGAGCATGGATGGTAAGGGTGGGGGCGAAGGAAACGAGCTAAGGGGAGAGGTAGGCTCGGAATGGCCTCTCACGGCATTCCTCTCCGCCAATCGTTGGCCCTTTGTTTCGAAGTGTCTATCTCTCTCTCTACCTGGCGAAAACAAAAATCTGGCCGGCCGTGATTCGAAATATGTTGCTCGCGACGTGAGTCCCGTCCGCTTTCCGGGCGGAGGCAAGGAAAAAATCCGACGATCGGCGAGTGCACGAGTCCATCGCCTTTTCGCAGAAGAAATGTCAAAAGGAAAAAAAAAACAACTGTCGATCGGAAATTGCTTCCCAAAAAGAAATCGCATTGTTTTTATTGTCGGAGCAGTCCTCTTGAAGCGTTCCCCATTGACTAAATCACGTTTTCGTCAGTAACCCTCTGCTCCCCATATTCTGCAACGAAGGCGAGACAGTTTTAACAACGTCCGCTTGAGTAAGCATTGCAATTCGGGCTCAAAATAACCCCTTATGTCCAGTACTACCGAACGCGTATGATAATGAAAACCAATACTCGTTTAAGTATTAAATAAATTGACATAGAATGATTAGCAATTTATGCATGCAGACAATTTAGCGAAGATATAAAATTAAAAAACTCCCAAAATGTCACTCTCTCGTTGGGGCAATTCGGCAGATCTGCTTTGATTTAATCACAGAATTATACTGCGGGGTTGATTTTTTATGTGCCACAAGATTTAGTTAGAGTCTGGGTACATTGGGATATCATGTATTCTATTTTTGAGAGTTGCAAAGTGAGCTCATCTAACCTAGTATGCCTTTTTATTTGTTATATTTTTTGACAACTCTGCACTTGCCATTTCATCAATCTTTATCATATTACTTTAGCTTCTTTACTCAGAGTTACATCTTCTACTGGTACCCCATCAACAAGTATTTACTTTGAATAGTGGCTTCTTCCCCCTGTTCAATTCAGCATGTTTTTTACGTCTCCCATCTTATGGTATTAACCTATCTCTTTCTTGATCCAGCGGTCATCTATTCATTTGGTCATCTGAAACCTTCCTTCTCCTTTGCACGTGGACATATCATACCTCGCAGTTGCCAGGAGGCTCTTAGGTAGGAATGGGGGATAAGAAAAGGCTTACTCTCTGTTGTGCTGTTCTTCAACCCTCTTAGTAATGACATATCACAAATTCTATAGAAATACGATGCATACCCTCTTGAAGTTCATTGATTTAATTTTCTTTTTTTCACTATCCATCCTCTCGCCATACTCTGAATCAATTACAGTAATATTTCAATAACCTCCGCTCAAGCATGCAACTTGATATAAAAATTTTCTATCCAACACTATGGAACATGTATGATAGTTAAAAAAAGAAAATTTCCTAAATAATAAAAATCCAATTTGTGTCCAGAATATACAATAGGTCAACGTCGTCAATATGCGTACTATATAATCAAGATATATAGGTCAATATCATTAATAGTTCTGGCGAAATTCGATATGAATCTAAGAAGCGATTTTATTTTTCACTAGTCAACCCTCAGTTAATGATACCAACACACGGTCTACGTGAATACAGAAATAGAGACGGTAAATCAAATTGAAAGCCAAATAGCACAGCGACACTATAATAAACGTAGAAGTGTTTGTCTCTTAGTTTAAGTGAGTCCAGGATCATTCAGAGACCGAATTTTAAAATACATATATTCTAGATGTCTTTATAAATTAGAAGAACATTATAATGCAACCATTTCCGAGAGTAAAAATCATTCGCCTTGACCGGGATTCGAACCCGGATCCCTCGATATCCGGCCGAGTGCTTTAACCAATTAAGCTACCGAGACGTCCTCTTACACTCTGAAATTTTGGGGGCTTTAAAGGAACAAGATGTTATGACGAAATACCGTACATACAATGTCACAGGCATTCGTAGTCGTGCGCGACGCGCCACAGTCCACGATGTTAATAAAGCCAATTTCAAACACTTAGGCTGTTCATACCTTAGACAAATTTCAGGATCCGGGTTCGAATCCCGGTCAAGGCGAATGATTTTTACTCTCTGAAATGGTTGCATTATAATGCACACATAGCGGGTGACTCCGTTAAAGTTACTGTTACAGTTTCTTGAAATTTAGAAGAACATATTTTATCAAGATGGTAAAAATATAAGTATTGCATGAAGAATATAAATATATATTCTTCATGCAATAAGCGTCGTAATAGGAAATGAAAAAATATAAATACTTGAAAACTGATAATTTTAAAATATGATTTCTTTCCATATATTACAAATAATGGGTATAATGTTCACCCAAGCCTCCCAAACACTAGAATAAGTAAGCTACACCGTACCAACATTTCAACTCCAAGAACACATTGTCTTTAATTACAGCGCAAAAACAATGCTAATTTAGATACTCGATCTCACTTAAAAGTGTTCGGATTGTTTGAATTGCAAATATAGTCCAATTTATGCTTATAATGGTAGAAATCACTAGGTTCACAACTTAATATTGTTTCTTTTAAAACAAATATAATCTCCTTTTAACCTATCTGGAATTATTACAAGATGGTTAAGGTACTTTCTAAGTGTAAACCCAACATTCTTTTAAATATTAAGTCACATTTTTTCAAGATTGAAATGAATGTTTGTTAAAAGTTTTGGAAGGACATAGACTGAGCAAAGCTACGATGACATTTCATTGTTTCTCTTAGCATGACATAACTTGTCATCCGGGATACCAAGCAAACAAATACATTTATAATATTTTTGTAAAAATATGCACTATAATTAGCCTGTGTTTACAAATATATGTTCGATTTTTTACCAGAAAAAACGACATATACACAACGCAAAACGAATATCCAAAACCCATCATTTATATCTTAAGCTTATTTTTAATGAAAATATTCGGTTTTTCCTAATAATTTCAGGCAAAATGGATATTCATGGTCATTCGAGAGGAAACTAGCTTTAAATGGGCAGGTATTAAATCTTCCAGCTCCTTAAAATGTCTTTAAATACCCATTATTGTTGAAACTTCCATTAGGTCCGAGGTTGATCGAATCGACGACATATTAATTCCGGCATTAAACAGCTTCACGCCAGGTGCAAATCACTGGAGAAATGCTCGACGCCAGATTCAGACAAGGCAATGTTAAGCATTCGCTCTTCCCTTTTTGCAACTTCACTATACCCCACTTTGTTTAAAGACTTCCACGTTTTTTCTAAAGAGACTTGTACGTACTTCAAATACATTATCCGATGCTTATTTCCGTGCCGAATCTAATTCATCCAGATGTTATACTACGTTTCCTATGCTAGTGGTTTCTCTTTGATCCGTCATGTGTAGGTAATGATTCGCGAAATGTATCAGTATTTACATTCTTCAAAACCATTCCTATTTTTTTAGACTCGATCACGTCTAATAAGTATTTGGTGAAATGCAATGAACAAATGTCAAGTGATGTACAAATAATGCATCCTCACTCCAAGTCTTAAGTGGAGAATGTGGCGCTGGGGACTTTTAGCGCGATATTAAAGCGCACTTTTTTCTTGGTAAGTGCTTTAAATTCTCTCCATGAATTCTGTGCATGGAGCAAGTAAAAGACTACGGCAGTCGTCCAAATGGGGACGTCATCAAGGGTTTTAGTCGGTTCTCAGGTACGGTCTCTGAATCTTCTAGGACTCAACGTGAATGTCACGTAGGTTGTGCACAAAAAGTACCAGCCTCCAAGGGCTCATCAGGGTACCACCATTCAAAGTCTCTATAGAGGGGGAATAAAAAGTCACACTGATGATCACTCGGGTAGATTCTCAACGCTTTAATGAAGATTGTGCTCGGGAAACAAGTCTCAAAGATCCTGTCTTAAAGTGTACCTAGTTTCCCGGATGCTGAAAAACGGGATCTCAAATTTAGCTTAGACAAAAATCGAAGAAAGATGAAGCAGATCAAGCAATAACGGCAAGATTTACGAGTAGGACATTCCGGCATACAAAAAATGCCTTCGCAAATAAATTAATTGCATTTACATGAGATTTTACGACCGATATACGAGTGCGTTAACAAACTAATGAACGGATACATTGCACCAAAGGGAAAATCCCAATTCCTAACCTTATGTAATTTATACATAACTTTATGTCATTTTAATGTTTTATGAATAATCCTGGAAAGTGGTGCTCAAAAATAAAAAAATTGTGAAATTGAAATTGTGTTTCTGAAAATAGGTTCAAAAGTTCAATTACTAAAAAAAGCATCACAAAGAGAATTTTGGCAAAAATCCCAATTGTGACTTGTTACCATTTGCCATGCTTTCACTAATTTTGTCATTTGCCTTTCCACTGGCATTGTTGTTGCAGACATAAGCATTGTATTAAAAATAACACCATATTGCTCTAAAAATAGGTGTCCACCTACCGAACGATACCCAATACTTGTTTTTGCGAAAATCTTTTATACGCTTTAACCAGAAAAATTCACAGAAAAGACATAGGTGCATGTTATACTTATAAACAAGTATAAAAATTCCATCAATATTAATATAAGGTTTCCACTTGCCGTCTACTTTTCATCCAAATAAAATATTCATACGTGTCCTCAAAAGACAAAAAGATGAGTAATTATTAGAATTTAAAGCACATTATTTCTTTTTGTTTGAAATTCACTAATTTGGTTAAAAAACAATTCAGTCAAATGCTTTCTAACTACCTGCATCGTGAACTTATTATAACCAAGAACGACTTTTCTGCTACTCTCTAAATTCATAGCTTTCTACACAAATTATCATAAACGAGATATGAGTTCACCATATAAAAAAATATCTCAACGCTACCACTAAAGTTAACTTATTTTGGCAACACATAGCTGCATTTGTTACTGAAGTTAGCACCTAAATTTATATATTGATTACCATATTTTTTCCTGACTTGAAGAAATTTGTTACCCCTCTTTTTATTGACTAACTCTCAAAGTAATTTAAACAATTCGTTTGTAGAACAGATTTGTCGTTTTTCTCTTCGTGTAAACCCGCAAAAAATCCTTTAAATATGTTTTGTGGACTAAATTCAACTTTCTGCTTACTTAAAGGTTGATTTCTGACTGTTCCTAATGACTTTATTTTTTACCATCTACGTAATAATACGCGTAATATTTTTGAATAAAGGAAATTGATAAAAAAGGTAGCATAGTAGTTGCATAGAAAAGTGTTAGCACGGTCGTCTTAAGGACAGTCAATGCAATAGTCAATGTAATCTTGTGAAGTTCCGTCACATGATTGAATTGGACGTAGAGACTTTAAACGCCCAAAGTAACTTAAGAGGCAATACGTATTTTACTGAAAACAAAGTCTTAGGACCTTTGCTCCGTACGCTTTGGTACACGCTTGTTACCTGTAATTGACATTTTTATACTTCTTATATACTTTCTTCTCATTTTGGATGTTAGTAACACTTACCATTGAACATTGACTTTTAAAATTCATTATTACAATAGCCCTTTGGTAAAATGCTCAAACATTTCTCTCTCCTAAGCTTCAGGAACACACCATTGATTATCCTCACGGGAGCTGGTATTTGTAAATCCACTTATTTGGGGGCTACTGAGGCAACTCGGAGGTAAGCATATAGAAAGGCAAGTACACACATTGTCCCTATTTTTTATCTGGGTCGGGGAATGTGAGAATACACATCTCGGAGTGAATATGAGTATACATACAAAATGAGGCGAATATATCCGCCCTGATTTCTCAACTCCTGAAATGTCCGTAATTTAATAATCTCCCTTCTTCATCAGGAGAGAGCCGGGCCTGCCTGCTTATTTGCGCTAGCGTTTCATCCGAAAGCGCCCACCGACCGACGATTTAACGTTTATGCGCCGTCTGAGGCGTCGGGTTTGATGTTTGTCCGTGAGATCCCCTCGGACGGGAGGAGGGGGAGATCGGGTTGAGAGTAGACGGAGTTGCAGTAGGGAGAGGGGGGTCGGGGCAGTTGGGGGAGAAACGGTAAGACACACCCGAAATTATAATCAGGGTGCATACGCCAAGGAAATTGCGGGGAGCTCCGTCGGAGGGATTCAAAATTGAACGCCGTCACAATATATTCCTCACCAGAAAATTAGCTCGAGACTGAAGTGAGAGAGGTGGTGGGATTGGAGAAGGCTGTATGCGAGAGGAATGGGTTGAAGGGGGAGGAAACGCAGCGCTTAAGTGCATTAGCACCGCCTGCGCATAATAATACCCCCCTCCGTGTAGTCGCCACATCTGCACTTGTTATCTCGCCTCCAGAAACCTTTCTCGCCCTCTTAAATCCCTGGACGCGGAGCTAGAGCGTAGGGAATAAAACTTAAGGACCGGAATAGCAAATGGCCACTCTACTTACGTCCCCACACGGACAGGGTGGAAGCAAGGTTACAGAGAGAGTGATAGAGAGATAAAAAGAGACAAACCGTCTCCTGAGGGGATCGCCTTTAATTTAAGCAAGAAGTCAATTTTCGTCTCCATTCTTTGACCTTCCTTTGTGAGGAGTGAGATGCAACCTTCCGTATTTCTCAACCATCACAATTACGACAACATTAAAAAAATTCATTATTTAAATTAAAGCTATTTTCAACTATAATTTTCATTTATTTCGGCTTGGTGATTTAATCAAATTGAGCAGAGCAGTTTGTTCGGTCATTTTGAAAGACGTTATGCGTAGCGGAAAATTTAAGAGGACTTGAAAGTCCACGGAGGAAAGGTTAAGAAGCATCTAGAAAAAGAATAAATGCTCAATGGGAAACAGAAAGTAATATGATGTGGTGCCTTGGGACCCATTATACACTTGGAAATGAAAGAAAACAACTAAAAAAACTTTTGAGAAAGATGGAAAAGTAAGAGAAAACGAGTAACAATTGAACACAGTGAAACCTGCCGAAGAACGATTATTTCTCAGACTGAATACCGTCGAAACAGAGAAAATAAGAATCATCAAATGAAAAAAACGCTCTACTCTCAAATAATCCCCGCCAAGAGAAAGAGCCCGCAAAACGCAGCTGGTATACATTCAGCTTTTCTCCTTTCTACAATACAATTGAATTGATCTGTGATAGAGTCAGAGGTTAAGCAGAATAATGACTGGTAGAAGTTATTAAAAAAATAACATTAATGAATAATGGAGCAGGATGAAGTTTTCGTGATATGAATAATATTATAGACGTTAGGAAGGACCCAGTAAGTACCTTACCCAGGTCAATATACTATATACGTCCATTAGGCAGGTCATTACATTCTTCCTATCATCCTTCACTGGATGAAAGATGGAAGTAAAATTGTAGACAATTAATTCATGTAAGTAGTCTTTACTTTTGTGGGTAATGAACGCTCAGACCAACGGTGATCGTAAACTCCACTCTCTGCACTGCTCTGCTTTTTAAGGTAAAGTATTTAACTTAAATGAATTACCTTTAATTAATTAACTTTTCCAGTTTGGAGAAAAATCACGTAGTCCCCACCAATTACTTCTCCAGCAGGTGTACTGTATTTTCAATTGTTATGTATGATATTTTATAATTAAAAATAGGTAATAAGCAAAACCGAATTTAAGTACTCAAAATTTACGACAGTAGATAACTATCTATTATATTCCCACATGAAGACCCATTACACAGGTATTCTGTTGGAAGTTCTTCACCGTTCATAACTCTCTGGCCTAAAATTTTGACAGTCCAACTATTCTAGCCATTTTCCTGGCTTTTCTGGTGTTCATTCCCTTCCTCTCTATTGTAATAAAAACAGATATTTATTCTGCTTAACACGTCCGTGAGGATACTTCACCTATCTACACGGTACCTAGAAGCCTAAAGTATTTAATATTAGTTACGAATGCGATTAAGTAAGAAGAGACAACTGTATTCCCTAGACTACATTCGCTAGATACACATACGCTCATTACCAACTAGATGGATTACTCTCCACAGAACATGACGTTTTAAGATTCAAGACGGATGTAGTTAACGTGATTGCGGCCACCGGGGAAGTGAACAATTAAGAACGTCCAAGTATTAACCTCGGGATTTTAGTCCTAAGCCTAAGATTTTTTCTATGTTATTGCATATATTCGATATAAGATTTATGAAGACTATCTAAGACTGGAAAATACTATGATTAGATATTCATGTATGTCGTAGATTGATGTAAACCTGGAGATATAGATCTAAAGCAAGGCTATGCACGTTTCAAGAGCTTCAGATATGAGCACCAAACGTCATTGAGTGAGAGTCTTATCGTTATAACATGAAACACAAAATAAATTGCGTTATACAGAGAACCTTTTATCAGATATTTAATGACAGTGACGTTGATTTAGGATGCTAAGAAAAGGCTCCCTACAACTTTGAAATGAAGCGTGGTTTTATACGGAGTGGAAACTTGGTCGTTGAGGCAAGTCAATGGGTGTACACGTAGATAGAAGGTTTTTGAATTATGGGGATAGAAAAGAATGAAAAAGGTGAAATTGAATGTCAGGAAAGATTGGTTCAGAGTATATTTACTGCCAATGGACTGATTAACACTGTAATAGGGAAGAACGTTGGGCAAGCGAGGAAGGTTAAGGAATACGATAGACATGTTGGACGGAATGAAGGGAGGAAGGAATTATGTTTGGCTTGCTCTTTTGGATGAGGGATTGAAGAATGCTTGTTTTAGTGCCAGATAACAGGTTGAATTCCCTTAGGAGAGTCAAAAAATTGAATGGCTGAACCTATGCACAACTATGTCGGCCTCCATCCAAAGATCTACCTTTGAAGTGGTAGAATACCAATTGTAATAATTTTGGCATTCATCAGTTCGTTTAACACTCAAGTTACATGCAAAATTATTCTCAGGAACCTTGCGAATGGATCTTATAATGATCGTTCAATTCCTATTTTCAATGTCCAATAATGTGGAAGCGCTCTTTCTTTGGTGGGTCTTCTTGATTGTCATGTTGACAAGCGCCTTGAATTATTGCATTGGATTTAATAAATCATCTTCTAATGTCCGATTTCGCGTTCATATTAACCGTTATGCGACTACAATTTTCTTCTCTGATGGCGGGACGTCATTTACGACACGTAATTGCACGAACGCGTATCGTTACTATTCTTATATTACTTCAAACTTATGTGCGTTCATTTTATACATTTTGTTAAAGAAGACTTCTCAATTTCTATCGGTGGAATAAAACGTACTGTGAGTAACTTTGTGTTCCAACCATTCCAACTCTCACAGCGGTGCGGATTCCATTATGAATTCATATATGTAAGTATGCAATGGATTCGACAGCAGCGGCGGTGGCTTTCCCGCGGCATGTGCATAAGTTCGTTTCTTCTGAGGTGGCGTGAGTATAGGGGGTGTGGTGGAGAGCAAAAGCGAAGCGGGAATATGGTGCTCTCCACCGGGTCGGTATAATTGCCCCACATTCCCCGTGCACCCTCCCACTACCCCGAACCATCCCCTTTCCTATGCTGTTCCGTCCGAGAGCATCCGGCCAGAAGTAGGCGCTATTAACATAGTTGCTGCCCCAAACGTCTCTAATGAGATGCCCGGAGTTTCCCCCCCGCGGCGGCCGGCAGCTGCACCACCTCCGCCAGCGCAAGCACACGTTGGATGGAGGGTCCGAGATTCCCTCGCAGCGAGGGGGTGGTGAACGCCCCTCTCGGCCTGGGGGTGAAGTTAAATTGGGCGGGGTGAGGGCTTCGAGGGTAGAGGGAGGAGAAGGGAACACTTACTCGACGAAGAGGAAGATTTCTTAAATTCCTCCCCACTTTTCCCCGCCCGTTTCCCTCACTAAGGGCAGACCGCTCGCACCATTAGCCTCAGGGTTAGAGTTTGAAAAAAAATTTTTTTTTAATATGTGCAATGTCAAGGGAGATCAAATTATTTTTAGTTTTCCTTCCCATATGCCACAGGGGCTATAATTTGAAACTCACTGCGCGGATTAATATTTTAACGCGACAATTTGGGACGTGCCAAAATTTAATTTCTTTTATCCGTGCGTGGTGGAGTTACGTTGAGATAGTGGAATGTTGAAGGGTGTGTTAGAAAGGAGAGTGAACGTTTAGTGGAGAAGAGTGAGAATGAGATGCACTAAAGGTCAAATTGGGTTATGCCGGAAGAATGAAGGATCGGTGAACAAAATACTTTCGGACAAACAAGAATTAGTACTCGGGACACTTAAAGAAAGACGGTGTATAGTCCGTCTATAACTGCCTTTTAAGAGATGATAATCTTTTCTGGCGTAAGGTAGAAGGGTCTTAAAAATTGAATTCAGATTTCCAGTTATTTGCTTACCACAAATCCGGTGATTTATTGTCTACATGCCACTGCAAACCCGTTCATTGCCATTTATTTGTTTAACATTGAAAAAATATCCTTTGCGTATTTTTTTAACCGGTATTACACTGGATCCATCTTAGAGAAATACAAAAGCACACGCAATGTCGACTCAAAGGAGGTATCAGTTTAAAAATATTATATCATCAGCATATTTGCCGCACATGGTGATAATTGTGTGAATGAAACATGCTATTTTTCGTTATTTATATCATTGAATTTATAGCGAGTTATTGACAAATGTCGAAAAAAATGTATTAAAACACTGTAAATAAAAGAAACATCTGCAAAACATTACGATTCCTGAAAAGTCGTTACGAACCTGACTTAACTCAACCTGACACATTGCCAATAAGGGAGGAGTTGGGATTCATACAAAGTCTAATATTACACACAATAATAGATAATGTATTTTTTAATTTATTTTCCCGTTATTATGATAAGTTGGAGCTAAAAAATCTGTTTAGTCTTCGGTATCCATAGAGTGAGCATATTTGTGCAGATGAAACTTGCACTATAAAATTTGTGGAAATAAAAAGCGTCCAAGCATGATGCTATCATAGACATTTGAAAATACAGACGGTAGACGATAACAATGAGCAAGCAGAGTATCCTGAAATGAGAACAACCTAACTTAAGAAAATACATGCGATGATGATGTGAAGGCAATAGTATTTATGAACCGTATCGTTGGATGAAATAGTGATGATAAAGAAAAGATAAATATGATATTCCTCGCTAAAAAGTTCCATGTTGAATACGCTGCGAGCGATTTACACGGATTTCAGAAGGCATTGATTTAAAAATCAAACAAAAGACAAATGAACACTTGCGGGGCCGTGAATTTTTGTCAGATGAATATTCATACCATTTAAAAATCATTACGTTGCATGGTAAGTAAGGCATTGGAAGGTTACAGAAATCACTACTTAAAATCAAACAGAGAGATAAATACCAGTCGTGCGATTTTATCGACATACGACGAAATACAAGTCAAACTGAATTACCAGTCGGGAAAATAACTTCCTAAGTGGAGAGATACATTCCCATTAGACTAATATGAACTTTGTTGGAGAGATTATAAAATTAATAGCCGCTGGAGTTCCTGATTTACGGGAAAAATCACTATCTTGACTCAAACGCTGGCAGGTACCAAAAGAATATCATATTTCACTCATTAACAGGCTTTGTGTGCTATATTTCCGTGACTGATATCCCAATACGCCCATATTTAATAATTTGACGATAGGACATCTTGAGTAAAATGATTAACAAAATATATTCAAAATAAACTGTAAGAAGGCATAGAAATTTATAGTTCAGAAACCATGACGTATATTATTTAAGTTATCGCTCGATAGATACCAAATGATAAAGTCACCAGTGACGGCACATTCCTCTGTTTACACTCATCCGATCGTTGACTGGAGGGAAATAACGAAGAGAACTTGAGGTTAAGAATTCCCTAAAAAAGTGTACCATACTAGTCATGACATAGTTATTAAGTGAGAATGATCATAACAGAGAACTTTTGGATGCATGGATGAAGGAGAGTGAAGAAATATATGGACAGGGAAATGCTAAGATGAAACCCTTAGTTGGTTGTAATGGGAGGAGAGTAGGTTTTTCGAGAGAAGATTTGTAGGCAGACGAATTTGAACACAAGATAAATTAACAGCTGGCAGCTCGTTGGAAGCTGTTTTATGCCAAAGAGATTTTTTGACAAGAGTGAAAAATTGAGGAATGGACATTTTATGCAGGAACAAAGCGGGTAGGCATTGCGGTGGGAAGAAATGGCAAATGGCTTACGGCAACAGGTTTCTTTGGCTTCGGAAAAACGGCACAATTCCTTGATGACCCGTAATATTTTTCAGAGGCAATTCAAGACCCAGGCTTTACAAAAGCTCATTATAATAATGGCAATAATAAGTTTTACCATTAGTTTTAGGCGACCAAAACCCGATATCGTTCGACAAGAATACTTAGCGCATTTCATGTAAGCGGTAAAGTTTTACTATACCCGCATAAACGGTCATGGATGCGAAGGAGTTGGGGACAAGAACGGAATATCAATATGCGCTTTGAGAATTGAGGCGCATTCACCTTGGGAAGCTCAAGACTCTCCCCACAGACCTACTCAGTGGAGTGAGAGATTCATTGAGTAATAAAATCAATTGCATCCCAGGATGTAGGTCGTATGTGGATGCGCTTTCCGTGTTCTTTTAAGATGGCCGTACCCTGCGTTCCGTTCCGTTCAAAGGTAATCATGATAGCAGAGTAGCCAACGGTTCACAACCCGAGACACAGGGTTCGAAACCCGTAGATGACACGATTTATAGTCGTATCCCGGTCCCTGCCTGGAATATTACATAGAGAGCATTTCAAGTGGAGTTCGTCATCCGTCGAATTGGGCGTTAAACTTCTCTTGGGCCACTCTCCTCCTATCGCTCGAAGTAAGCTAATGGCGTCGCCGGGTATCTCTCCGCCCTTCCTCCATTCCTTGAATAACTTACCCCTGCCAAATTACTCAACTATCGCTGTTGGAATAACAATCCTTAGCTATCGGTCGCCCCTCCAAATAAGTACTTTCTCCTCGAACTAATTATTTTATGCATTCAATAAGCAAAAAATATATGATATGATGTCATAAATAACTTTCTTTTGCAAAATCAGGCTTCCGTAGCAACGAAGAAATAATATCATTGCCTTCCTTTTAATAAAGTTACGACAGTTAGCTTTCTTTTGCAAAATCTGGCTTGGATAGCAAACAGAAATAATAGTACCGCCCCTCCTAATAATCACCATTACTGCCAAATACTGAAAGGAATTCGGCGAATCGATTGGAGTTCGCCTGAGGAGAGCTGAGACAGGGAAGGGAATGAACTGAGTCCTCTGGGGACAGCGCTTGAATTCCACCTCCACTTTCTACCACCTATTTCTCCGAATTTATCCTACTCCGCCCCCTCCCCCCGGTGGTTACTCGGTGAATTTCATCCACCCCTCTATCCCCGTATCCCCCCCATCTTCCCAACCCGCCTCCCAGACCAGACGGAAGCTCCCTCCCGTGACCCAAATGGACGAGACCACGGGCGACGCTACCGCTGCAAAAGTCTTACTGCGGAGGAAGAGAGTGGAAGGGAAATTTTTCCCGTAATTTTGGGACTTGGGTCATATCGTGGAGAGGATTTTAATCGTGACGAACGTTAGAGCACGGAGTTAATTACCACCCGGGAGAAGGGGTGCAAGCCTCGGTTTTCCCTTCCCTGGGTGGAAAATTAAAATAAACACGTGGATCGGCGGGGGAAGGTCTTGAGGAAAATGTGTTTAGCCGAATATCACCGTTTTCTTGCTCGTCTCCGCAGGCATTTGCGCGATTCATTAAGCTTTGATGAGAAATATGAACTTGTGAAATGAAGAGACTAATAAAAAAGAATTGACTCAATGAAAGTTTTATATTTTTGTAATAGAATTTGACATAATTATTCGTTTCATGCCTAACTTTGGAAAATTTTACGATGATTTATTTATTTAATGACTTAATTGAGGTGAGATTGAGCCTTTATAATTCCTTCTGGCACCTTAACCTCTATACAAAAATATGTGTATGTTGTATATTTTGTGTTATAAACATTAATTTAATATGTTAATCCTAAGATATTGTATGTTTTAATTTTATTGCTAATCATGCATAATTTGTGAAATTAATTTTCAAGCTTAATCTTGTAAATGTTTAACGAGGGATTAGGTATTAAAAGAAACTCCATATTCTCTATCTCTCCCCAAAACAAAGACATCTATCTACTTATACATAAATAAAGACATCTACAAACACCCATGCCCTAGATAGAGGAAAATCCACCTAGGCGGGAATCGAACCCAAGACCTCTGATTTGGTAGGTTAGGAAGTTATCTCACCGCCACTGGGGCCGGCAATTAATTTATAGCAGCAAACTAAAACTTTGGGAATTATTATGGGAAAGATAAATTCAGTGCGACCTAGGTTTCACTGCAGTGGAGTTAAACCTGCACCAAAGTGAAACTTTATTCGTGTCAAAAAATGTTTTCTACGTGGAATTACAGCATCATTTTGATGAAATTTATAATTTGACAGCTTATGTGAACTCAATTTATCAATTTGAACGGAAATATTCAATAATGATTCAAAATGACAGTGGATATATATTATACCAATTTTGAATAGAAAGTATCGGTAACAACTTTTTCCTGACGTGTGCGTAAAGTGATGAACGCAGACATTTTGTTAAGTTTGCGCATGATTGTAGATTGTGTTGGCATTTATAACATGACAGTACACACCATTATCACTGAAAATTTGGCAATGAGAATGATCTGCGCTAAACTCGTCCCGAAGTTCTTGACGGACGGCCTAAAGCAGTGTCAAGTGTCTGCCTCCTTAAATGGCATTGCGACGAATCCCCAACCCATTACAATCCCGTTAGCCTCAGTAGCCTATTTCCTATTCCCAAAAGTGATATACTCTCTCAAATGACACCATCATGATACCCTAAGTGCTGTCAAAAATCTTGCACGCGCACCCTAAGGGATCTTCCGGAATTCACCCACAGGGAGTCTCAAACCCATGGAAAAGTCGCGGGAAAACGTGCGTCGAGGCTTAATGTATGTATTTTGATTAATTATGAGGCATTGTAGTAATATCTGAAATAAATATGTTTACCATTACTTTTTAAACAAACCATATAATATATGAAAACAGAGCGTTGACCGAAGAAGATAGCATAGTAAATCCATGGCTCGTTTCAATGCAACTACAATTTAAAAATTAAAGCTTTGACAATTTTTTTACACGAGATTAAATCTCAAACCCGTTGCTCCAAATGAGCCACGGCATTTAATTTAACAATTGAGAAAAAATTACGCAAAAGAGAAGATTCGGACAGATCGTGAAGAATAGATGCAAACATGTAAGACAAAACTTAACACGGATATAACCCATCCTTAATATGATAACGTTGAGGGAAGTTGTTGGAATAGCTATAAGGGAATGAACATATGTATGCAAAATAAATGGTTATAAGGGAGAAATAAATAATATTCATTTTATTGAAAACACTGATGTTGAAATTATGTGATAAATTAGAAAATGAACTTTTAGTCATCTAATATGTAGTATTGCCAGGTATTGAATAACGCATTAAACAGGAGTTGGTCAACATGTTTCACCTAAGGTCTAACAAATTGACATCATTAGAGTCCGTTTTCCGATGACTGTCAGATATAGAGGGGCAGTGGGAAAAACTGTAGCGATTACATAGACTCCCGGTAGGGTCCACCCCTGCCAAATAGATGAACGGGTAAGAGCAGGACGAAAGATACTACGAGTAGAGTTTGTTTCTCATTAAGGCGGCCGGAAAGCCGCTGACGCCAGTTGGGTGACCATTAGAGTGATTGTGGGACGGTAAAAATCAGTATTGATTAAGGAAACAGGACCTCACCTTAATTATTTTCCCTAAAAAATAAATGGTATGAAAAAAATTAATGGTATCTCTCAGGTAATTATGGATACCAACCCACAGGGTCAGGTGCCTGAGCGTTCTGGTAAATATTTCCGGTGTCCACGTTTTCCCAGGAAGAGATGAAGACTCTTGTCAAAATTTAATTGATATAAAACCAAGGTAGAACTTAAACATGTATTTCTTAGACAGCTGAGAGCGGAAGTGCACAGTCAAAATATTTGACAGAACAAAATAAACGAATGAGAAGAGCATAGGATTGAAAATTGTTAGTGACAATATCTTAATGGAGATCATTAGAGAAAGCCTCGTAACCCACATATATGTCGTATAATACTAACCACAGATGATAATTAAGAAAGGCATATACAAAAGAATTAGGAAGAAATATATTGAAGTAGATTTTTGGTGGGAAAGTAGCGGAAAATTATTAATGCGGATATAAGGAGAATATTACATAGAGGACTAAATGAACTTCTCCAAAAAAATCCATTGGAAATGGTGGACAAGGCAGAAATGTAAGACGTATATGAAGGTAACATATTTTAAGAATTATTGCAAGTGTAAAGAATCGTCAACACGGAAAAAGGAAAAACTATGATGACCATATGAGTACGTTTATTTAATGGTTTCAGGCTTCACTTCGCGATAGCATTTGGTATCCTTATTAAAAGATTTGTTACTTTTCCACAGACTTTATTTTATGATACAACGCGTTTCACCGACCTCCAGCATCATTAGGTGATTCCTCAAGTTGATTAAACGTATTGTATCTTAAAATAAAGTCTGTGGAAAGGTAAGTAATCTTGAAATATTTACCATGTCAGAGAATACAGGAAAGTTATTATTGGCACCAGAAAAGCTCCTGCTTTAATGTTGCCTATAGTAAATTGTTCCAGTTTTTATAATGTAAGGAGTTTTGCAAGAATATAGGAGCTTGTCTTGAATATAGGAGCGGGTTTACCCAGTCGTATCTATTTCCGACCTTATAAGTTACAAGCGAGCTCAGTGTTCTTTTACTCCCAGAGGGAGTAATATTTGCAAATCACTTTTATAAATAAGATCGCCAAGAAAGAGGAATCCTCGTTAGGAAAGGCTTTGCGAACTCTCACTCCAATAGTGCCAGCAATTTGTTTACTTTTGATGCTATGACGCTGCTGAATACTTTCATGTTAATGTCACCAATGCATGAGTTTGTCCGGGTTCTCATCATCCATTCTACTTTCCCATCCATTCCCTAATGCACAACTGACCTCGGCTGCTGATCGCCTCCCATAAAATTACTACTACTATTACTTTTAGCTATTTGAGTACACTCTACAAAAGAGAAAACATCTTTCAAAGAGTTATTTTTTCCACTCTCTCTGCCTTACAGAAATAAAAATGTAATACAATAATTCGATACATACAGGGATATTTAATACATAGATCAAATCCTTTAAACTTTGAAAGAAATTGGGCACTAGCAATTGTAAGGCCCTTACTGTTTAATGGCCGTCTGTGTCAACACGGAAATGGGTCAATGGGTCAACTAACCCTGCTCCATTCTCCAGTCTATACCCCTGCGCCGTCAAAGGATGAACGCGTGCGTGGATCGGACGGAGTATGCAGTCGTTTTTTTTTTTCGCTCCGGCGGCGTTGATGTGCCTGGAATGTGAGCGCGGACTCCGGAACACCCAGTCTCCGGTGTGCCAGACCGAGTGGATTTTGATAAGAGGACTCAGGTGCGGTTCGGGAGTTAGGAATGCCAACCATTTGTAAAGGAGGATCGCCAAGGAATTGACGTACTTTTGCTCCGGGTGTCAGCTTAGTCGCTAATGGTGAGGACGAAAGGTAATTCGAAAACACGCATTTTAATCATTCCCAGTGAAACACGAATAAGAGCAATCATGAGAACCATAAACCATCAACAAATGCAATAAAATCAAAACTACACTTGGTGATAATATGTTACGCCGACATTAGACATTACTGCGAATGAAAAACAAACTACGTAATATTCCGATCAGTATAAATAAAAATGGAGGCTGAAAACGAAATTGTATAGACACACAATGCATATGGCTGAAGAGAGACTACCTAAAGAGTGACACTGAATGAATTGACACTGCCTGAATAAAGGAAAAGAAGAGACCCAAAGTATGTTGGAAAAGAAAGCAAAAGAATGGATAGGAGATAATTACAAAAGGAAAACCTCTTAGTCAGAAAAAAATATTGTATAAGCTACGGAATACGACCTTTAGACCCTACATCATCCGCATAAGTAAAGGATAGGGAACTCTTACATGGTTTAGAACAAACATAAGTTGAGCGGGGAAAGCTAGATTGAAGATGGCAATCACTCAAAAAAAGGTTAAGAATCGGAAATCGATCAAGGTGTTTAATTTGTCCGGACCAATGGCTTGGGCAATAGGTTATCCAGAACACTACATGATTTTAGACATAAAACATGGCCGATTAAATGGATAATAAATGGTACTCTGGTGCTTTCTTCATCACTACCAGAGAAAGGACGAACAAATGAAGAGGAAAGCAAAATAGGACAACCGGTCTAATAATAAAAACATTAATCCACAAAAATTAGCTCAGCCGAGAAGGCACACTCCATATAAGAGCTTTAGCATAAATATGGGATTAATTTTTTCCTATTATTCTATAATGCGCATTGATTTATGCATTTTACCTAGTTTTATTCACGCCATTAAAATATACATTATATTTATTATTTTTAAAGCCATCGTCATGGTACTTGGCTTTGGCTTACACACCAGGCATGCAAAATTTATATGTTAGTTAATAGTTAATGCCAATTCATATGCAACTTATTAAAAATATTACAGATAATTTTAGCTAGAGATATTTATACTATTTTATACATGTGTGAAATATTCCTCTAAGGAGGCATGATGGGGTGCTGGTAAAAAAATGAACAATAAAACAGGATAAGACAGAATAATGACCCTTATAATGTGGTGATTATGAATTAAATTTTCCCCCACCGCGGAAAAAGTTTCCCAAGCGCGGAAACAATTTCCCCTAAAGCAGTTATTCAAACCCTTTAGTCGTAAATTGGAAAATTAACATCTCAAATCTTTCGCTCTAATCTTATTGTCATGACAATTCGCTCTAACTCTCCCGCTATCTTACGACGGAGCCAGTAATGCATTTTTAAACATTGTCGCTTAAGAGATCTGCTTTCAGTTTATGGAAGAGATTTAATTCGTGATTTTCCTTTTCTCCGCGAGTGGTGGCCGACCCTTGTTCCTCGAATAATTTAGATAGACTGACAAATTTTTCATACAATATTTTACAATTCAATCTCATAACAGCAGATGCCTGCACGCGATGTATTATGGCAATCAAACTGACTTTGGTAAGGATTCCATATCTTAGCAACATATTCTAAATGAGACCTAAATGGTGGAAAATTGCATATCCATATAACCTTCCGATGGCATTTCCCAAATAGAATTTTAATCAATTCAGTGGCATCAGAGTCAACCTTGTGCAATCGCCAATCGAGGAATTAGAGAAATTTTATTTGTTTTACCAAACTGATTGCGGCACGATCGGTTTCATTAAACACGAGGCATCTTCAGATAAAATCATTTAATCTGCACGAAGATGTGACGCAGTTTATAATGAAAATAAATCTACCGGAATAAAGTGTACTGAAATCTATAAAGTTTTTCTAATTCGATGATAAATCGTAATTTTTTTCTTGAGCTTATTCACATTTTCCGTACTTATATTCGTTACTAAAATTTAAAATTGAAGACATTTACAATTCGTAAGGATTGATGAACGCTGAATTCGGAGAATTGCAGGTGGAATGCAGGAGACCGTGGGTAAATCGAGAAGGGTTGGCTACCCTTGACGGAGGGAAGTACGGCTGATGTTCTGTGCGGCATGTAGAAGTGGACTCACACTCGTCGGGAAGCGCTCGCTTCATGAATTTCAAATGCACGCGGAGGCGGGACTGTGCCAAAGGTGACACGGGAGAGGTGCATGGGGAAAGACAGACGGACGGACGGAATGGAAGGCGGGAAACGAAAGGGTGTACGTAACGGGCGTGTCACCGCTATGTCAACCCCACCCCACACCCACCTTCCCGCGACACGCTAAAACTTTTCGCGATAAATTACTTCTAACGAAAGAACTTCTTGTTGCGACCGGAGGTCACTCTGGGACCTAGACTAGAAACACCAGTTACGCCGAGAAGCTTTAGCCACGACCAAGGCATACTTGATGCCACTAGTTAAGAGATCGACCACTAGAGTCAACCTAGGGCATTAATAGGCCACCCTGTGCATTTCGATCGCTAGCAGGGGTCTCAAAAAGGGGGTTATGGGAGTTATGAACTCTCTATTGAGTACTATAAAAAATAAAATAAATTTTAATTTTTTACCGAAAACTAATAATAACTACCTTTAGATGTAGGTAGGAAACTCTTCAAACGAGGTAGAATTAGGAATCATGGCGAGCTTGTTATCCAATCAGCCATAGACATACTGTCATTACTTAGCGCACTGTAGGATCAAAAGGCTATGCATAATATGAGGATTAAACATGAGCAAAATATCCATTAATATTCTCTAGAATAAGGTAGACTATGATAAACTTTCATGTAGGAGGAAATAAACTAGAAGAGGTATATCAGTACAACTATTTGAGAAAGAGTTTACATGAGGGTGGACAGAATAATGAGGATTTCAAAAGAAGAATTACACTAGGATAGGGAATAAACTGTTACAAAGGGTTGGGAAATGATGGCATGCATAATGCAAGAACGCATGACAAGCATGCATGCAAGATATAAAAGTATGACTAGTGAAACATGGTTTTCTTTGATTTAGAGTCTTGGACATTGAGCCAAGAGGGTAAGCGGACATTGGGTGGTGGGAAGATACTTAATAACGAAGGAAATGAAAGCAAACGATGAAGTTAGATGCATGGAAAGGCTATGGAAATGGCCGTTTGGAGAAATTCGAGGAAACAGGTCGAGAGCGAGGTACGGAGAGGCGATGGGATGCGGAAGGCAGTAATATAGAGGAAAATCTTGAGAAAACGAAGTAAAGTGAAGAAAAGAGTAGGCATTTGTATTTCATAGAGCGGGGATACGCATTAGTAACCGCAATTCGTAGCCTAGGGCGTAAAGATTTATTGTATCATTTAAATATGGACGTAGGAGTACCGTAGTATGCAGCTCGTAAATTCAAAATTTAACATAATTTCATAATTATTGTGTAAAGAAAAAGCTAATCAATTTTTTTTGTTTATTTATATTCGACATTTAGAGGCAAGTCCGCCGCATAAACACGAGGAATAAAATACTAAAAAGGTTTCAGGCGTTAGTTGGTTGTCATGGTTTACGATTATTTATTTTAAAAATGGATTTTCTGTCATTCATTTTAGTTCTATAATATGAAAAATCTTGGAGTTCAAGGAAATTTTGTTCCATTTTAGTATGGGCTTATATATACATCAATAAGTACGCATTGGGTAAATCAAAAACCTACCGTAAACCGAGATTTTGTCGCTATGAAACTATGATAAATTTAAACCACTTGCTAAATTTCTTCATCTATTTAGAGTGACAGAGAGAAATGGTATCCGACACAAGCCCAGTAGAAGTGGAGGAAAATAAAGTTCTGTTTCAAACAGTTATTCACTGCATGTGGGAATTATTATATACGAAACAGGTATTTCATTTATATTTCATCAATAATGTCTAGCATGATTAAAAAATACAATTAGGGCTCATCCAGAGGTTATTGAGAAAATATGATGCGATTCAAACACAATTTATTATTTCATTGTACGAAGACATTTTTCCTAGTTTTTTCTAGGGTGCCTAGAAAAATATCCATGATTTTTGTATCGACTATGAGCGACGTGCTAGGGGAAGCGACCGTATTCGGAGCCTATGGTACCATTAGAGATAGGTGGGTGATAATTTGGTGGAGTAGAATTTTTCAGGAATGGATAATATATAAGCGATTTTATTTTTAAGAGATATTGAGACTAAAAAGTCCCTTCTAACACCTAATTACCTCGTCACAAATGTAAAAGAATAGAGTAATGGGTACGTTTAACACAGTAAGGGCTATTTATTTAATTAGTGAATAGAATACCTCAGAACATAATAGCAGTACAGTACATTAGGTGACTAAATGAGGAAGGGTGGAAGGAAACCCTGTGCCGGCAACATTTTCGACAGGCCCGGAGGGATCGACAGTTTAATGCTCCATCTTACGTACGGCGAACTCACGTAAAGTTTCTTATTCACAAAGCACCTCAATTAGGGATTATGATGCCACTAAAAATTCCCGTAAACGGATTCAAATCCGGGATTCCGGGGTGAGAAGCATGTATATTACCCATGGCACCATTCCAATCAACACTTTTGGATTGGATCAAGTTTTCCCACGGGGGTAAACTGTATTTCCGTATTTAATGGTACACTCCTGATAACCGAATACCCCAAATCCCGGCGTAAACAACAGGTTTCGCGTCAAACACGAGTCGCTTCGTGTGTTCGAATTTTCAAAAAGAAACCGCGAAATTTTAGCCTTGAATTTTAAACATAACATAACTTCTACCAATTTGGCATCTACATGCCCGCGAGCGTGATATTGTTCTAATGATGGCACTATAACAATATTAGGCTCACCACAAAGAGGGATTGCGTCAAAGAGTAGTCAGGTCATCAGTTATTGATGCAGAAATATGAGTTCATAAGTGCATATGTTCAAACGTGTAAAGAAAGCAATTATACGTTGTCATAAATGATAGGAGTAGTAGGTTTTGTGGCACACAGATCCAAATTACTCCCTGACGCCATCTCCTGGTCAAAAAATCTAGGAAGTTGGTTGCATCAAATTCCCGCAGATTTTTGTTGAATAACGTATCCTCGATATCTATAGTGGTTAAGGTTATCGGCCTAGCAAGTCGAAAGTGACTGTATGTAAATATACGTAAGAGTGTTTGTGTATAACACAAATTTTCATACTTGTGTATATATATAGAAAGGAATCCATGAGAAAATTAATATATTGACGAATAAAAGGCACTGCAATTAGCAAGCGTATGGCTCCTGCATACGCTAATCTTTTTACGGGTAAACTTGATAACTTCTTCCACCAAAAAACCCTCTTCTAAGCCCACAATATTCATGCAATTTTTCTAACTTTGTCCTAAGGAAGCAAAACCTTATTCTCCTTTATTTTCTCTCTCAACTTCACCTTCTTGGTGTCTTACACTTTATCTATATCTGACTCGAATATCACTTACTTAGATATCGATATTCACCTCCAGAACAGTACGTCTAAAACCCCCCAACAAACAACAATAACTTCATTTAAATACCTACCACCTACCTATCACATACAAAACGCTCCAACCCTTTCTCACTCTCAGTTTATGGCCTCCGTCTCTGCAATTACACCCCCTTCCAACAGAAATTCAAGGACCAGCTACAAAGCTCTCTCAAAAAACATGGGTATCCTGAAAAACTACTGAACAGTAAAATTCTCAAACCGTCGACCCAATTCACTCCTCCTTCGAAACAAAACCGCCCAAAATGCTCTAACCTTATCACCATTTTCTTCCCCGGAACCCACAAAATCATACATATAATTCGTGATCTCTTCCCGATAACTAATAACAGTCTGTCCATATCACTTTAATCCACACATTGTCCCCCCGTTTCGTTTAAACGCCCCTCAAACTTGCAAGACCTTCAAGTCAACAAAACCACCTGCGAGCACCCCTGTCTCTTCTCCACCCCTGTCCGTACCATGCAACCCCCCACGCTACAAATGCTGCCATCGTCTAAGACTCTGAACCTCTCTTACTACTAGCTCCCAACCCAATGCCACCTACACCTCAAAAACATTATATCGCCTCTCCTGTAACTTCTGCCCTGCCTTTTACGTAAGTGAATCCACCACCAACCTTTTCCTCCGCATGAATAGCCACCGCAATTCCACCAAATCTCTCATCTTCCTTACTTATCCCGTTCCTACTCACACTGCTTCCCACAACCAATCTCTCGACGACTGCTTCTTGGTTTAGGTGATTGAAACCCTTCCCAAATTTGCAAATAGCATAGAGCTGAGAACTCGCGAGATGGCGCATATCTGGGTACTCAAGTCATTTAATACTCCCGGGCTGAATCAAACCCACTGAATATATCCAATAGCTGCCCACATACTACCTTGATCAAAAAGTTCTCGGAATAACCACCGTGTGGCGCTCCCATCATTCAGATTTTAGTTCTGTTTTTTTGTTAAATTGGTACATCTTTTGTTGATATTCCCTTTAAATCTTAGTGTCATAACTTGACATTTGCAAAAGTTACGTAGCCAAGAGTACATCTATCTCTGTGTGTGTTGGCGATTTTTTACAATTGCAGAAATGGATTTAAATTTGCAACAACGAACTTGTATTGAATTTTGCGTAAAAAACGGATTTAGTGGCGCTCGGACGTTGGAAATGTTGGAAAAGTGTTTCGGCAACGATTCTCTAAAAAAACGGCCGTTTACCAGTGGCACGAGCGGTTCAGAAGTGGTCGTGAGTCAATCGAAGATGATGAACGCAGTGGCAGACCATCGACATCGAAAGTCGGTGAAAAAATTGATAAAGTAAAAGAAATGTTGGTCAATAACCGCAAATTAACCATCAGAGAAATAGCGGAGGACTTGAACATTGCCTATGGATCCGCCCAAGACATTGTGGTTAATGATTTGGGTTTCCGTCGTGTAGCAGCAAAGTTGGTGCCAAAAGACCTCAATTTCATGCAAAAAAGAGACCGTGTTGACGTCGCAAAAGACATGATTTGCGAGGCTGAATCCGATCCCACATTCATCAAAAGGATCATTACTGGAGACGAGACGTGGGTTTATGAGTACGACACGCAATCCAGACATCAGGCAAGTGAATGGCGTTCACCAAATGAGCCGAGACCAAAAAAACCACGTCGTTTTCAGTCAAAAAAAGAAGGCAATGCTGACGGTTTTCATGGATTACAACGGTGTAGTGCATCATGAATTTTTGCCGCAATAGTTTTAGTATACCGCAATTTCCAAAGAAATATTTTTCCCCTAAAAGAATTACTCCACAATCTAATCTTCAACCAGAATTTGGACGTTCAATGTCATCTTCAGATCTGACATGAAGATGATGTGGAACGATAAAACCCATCATTGTATCTAAATAATGTTATAAGAGCGTTTAAACGAATGGGAACGAGTGTAAGCATAGGTGAAAATAAATTTAAAATACTTGTTTAATAAGTTATCCTTTGTCATGAAACATATTAAGAATGACTTATTGACACGCTGAACATCGGCTTCCATATTTAAACCCTTAAAGGGGGGAAACTACCATATGTCCATGCCATAGTTAAGACTGAAGATGTTTAGCGTTCAATCAATCAGGATTCAAAGTTAAATGAGTATTTTCCCATAAATATCCATAGCTAATCTAGATTTGGCAAAAATAATTAGTTACCCGAGAACACGAGAAGGAATTTAATATGGTTACATTAGTACTGACATATAACAAAATTAACGTATTTCAAATAATTATAAATATAAATAAAATCATAGCTTCTACAATCTCATTCATGCAGAAATTGGAATGGTGACTTTAGAAAGAAACCCGGTTAACCCATAAAGAAACTCCACGTCAAAACCTTGGAAAACTTTACATTTCATTAATATTAAATTCATGCAAAAGAATATTAATAATATTTTATACAACGATGCACGGTTTAATAAGGCTTCACAAGGATGAAAATAATAACTGGAAGTATCATCTTTGGGGGAATGTACGTAAAATAGAAGTTGGAGCATTTTAAATTATTATTCCCTCCTCTAATTTTACAACAAATGTCGCGTACACCCTCTAAGCTTGACTCTTGGTAAGCTTTTGTGTGCCACTACTGGTCCTTTTTACTAGACGAATCGCTTGTCCTACGCTGCCCTCGGTGCCATTGAAGCATTTTCACATTGTTTTAGCGCCCCTTTGGCGGCAAGGAGTGTGTCGTGGCTCTTTTGTTTCCGTCTTTACGTGCGAACTTTCAAATGGTGCGCGGTTGAAAAGACGCCGAGAGGGCGTTTTGCCTCTTCTCCCTCTAAAAGGAGCGAGCGCATAAGAACCTTCTTTTGTTTCCCATTTTTCGAAAATATTTTGTACGCTCGTCATTTGTCGTTTGCAACTCGGGAATATTTATTCTCTCCCTCGCCGCCGTCGTTTCCCCATTTTGGAGTCGCACCACCAAACGTTTAGCCCCAGTTCTCTTTTTTCTCCGCACTCAAGGATCTTGGACGTCAAGAGCGATAAAAAAATAATAATATTTTCCATCCCAACCGCATATGAGAGAGCGGCAGCACAGTCACTCTCTCTCTCTTTCTCTATATCTCTACCCCTACCTCTCTCTATACCTCAATCTTGAATTCACGATGGATTTATTTTATTTCTTTTAAACTTTTTCTCTTTTAAATTCTGCACCTTTTTTCTGAGCGAATCAATTCCAGTCTTCCCTTCCAATTCCATGAGAAAAACCGCAGCAATTCGATTCCAAGTTTATCTTTTTGATTTTGCGAAAGGATGATTTTTCCTTTTATTCGAGCTTTTTTCAATTTTTACTCAATCAATTTCTTTTACCAGAATCAATATCCTTCCGAAGCTTGTATCCAAAATTACTCGAACGTCTCCGCGAACAAATTCTAATTTTTCGTTTTTGCTTGGAATTCGTTCATTTTTCAATAGCTCAACATGGTGTCTTCGTTCGATTGGAAAGGTTTTAATGACGTTTGGCCTTCAGAGCCGATCGGAACGTAGCAAAAGCGGCAAGTCTCGAATTTGGAACAGTTCAGACAAATGAATGTCACCGCGTAAGTTGCTGAATGAGTTGTAACAAAGCTGTAATACTTTACCCATATCAGAAGACTCGACTGAGCCCATCTAGGTATTTAGTATGTACTACATTAAATAACATCATATAGGAAATATCCAGAAATCACAACAAACTCAAAAGGCCAGCGAAAATATAATTAAATAAATTATATATATATATATATATATATATATATATATATATATATATATATATATATATATATATATATAACTCACATTGTACGAAATAAAAATAGTGAAGTAAATAGCGCATCGTCCAATTCATGTACTACTTTAGGTTTACCAGTCCTAGTTAAAGTTTAAACCACATGAACGGGTGGAATCGCTATCAAACCTCGGAAAATGTTAGATATTCCTTAAACCAATTCACTTGATTTGGTTTAAAATTTAATAAAAATAGTCATGAATGATTTACTGCGTTATGAGCTGCGTGAGCTGGGAGATGAACACACACACTTTATTTTCCGATCACACTAATGTTTCCATTTCCAAACAATTGTGATCCAATGACTTCAAAAGGGAAATTACGTAAGTTTTTTTCTATTGTATTGACTGAAAAATCTTTTCGATGACAATTTAAAACCATTCACGAGACTTATCAAACGCACATGAGTGCACATACAGAGTGGCTAAATGGTAGCTATCAACAACGACAGGCCTCTTAGCACCCAAACGTACTTGCTCTTCTTGTATGTTTAGTATTTCCTGAAAAGATGGAAAATATATGCCATAAAATACGTGAGCCATGCATGTATAAAAATTAGGCCTGTCGTTTGATTCTGAACAACGCTTACTTAAAAAAGTGATTATTTCACACTTCATTTCGTTCACGAATTCCCATTTAGAGATGACAATTAATGTTACATCTAAATCTAAATATCCATAGAAATTCTTGAAATTAATAGACAACAATTTTAATGCTGGAGGTCGAAGATAAATTTCGCCAATTAGCGTCCACTGCAAAAAAACCCTACCTTTGCATGATTTCTGTACGATAATTTACAACTGTGCGACTAGTAATGAAAACTGCAAATATTTCCTTTGCTGACACATTAATGAAAATTGGGTTTATTATTTTAAATAGACAATAGGTAATGTTTGATTTTATAAACAAACATTGTCTGCATAGTTACTGATGAATATAACATTCGCTCTGGTATAAGTATATGAAAATTTACAACCAATTGAAAAAAATAGAAACATAAACTACCAACAATTTAAGCGTAACATTCTTCTACAAAAAATCTAGTTTGAAACTAATCTCATTCTTAAACCCGAGTAAATTTAAATTGAATGATAAATTGCATAGTTAATACTATATCAAACATTCGTACTTGCATAAGATTGGCGAATTCCAGAGTCCAAAAACATGCCATAGAAAAATGAGAACGCATTATACAGGATTGCACCCAAAGGTGGTAGGACTGATTTTCTTTGGCGCGAACGGAGAGGTAGAGGGGGGTCTGCCTAGCAAGGTCAGGTGGTGGGGGTTCTTAGCAACAGACCAACACCAACCTCAGTTGCCTGCGGGCTGTCGTTGAATGAGGACACCGTTTTTAGTGAAGCAAGGTTTTTGTGCTCGTCGTCAGACAGCTCCTGGGAAAATACGGCGTTGTCACGTTGCCGCACCCGCCCTATTCTCCCGATCTGGCACCACCGGTTCTTCTTTTTGTCCCTGATGAAAATACAGCTCAAGGAACGAAGTTTTTACTCGATAAAGGCCGTTCAAGTGGCTTCGACGAGGGTCATCAACGGCATCCCCAAAGAAAATTTCCAGCGGGCGTACGGGGAATGGGAGCAACGTTATACTGTGTGGCAGCTCAAGGAGTATACTTTGAAGATTATTAAGTCGTTGTGAGTATATCGTCAATGAAATTCTTGTAAAAAAATCAGTCCTTCCAGTTTTGGGTGCGACCCTGTATTTTATGGTGTATTTGCATTTAGTCATCCATTATCCAAGAGAATAGCTAAAAAATGCTAACTAGGTGCGATTTTCGAGTCTAAAATTTCAAAGAGTGATTTCGGAAGAAAGAAAATTTGTGAGTTTGAGCTCAGCATCACGACATGCCGGGCAATATGCACAGAAAGAGTAGGAGATATTTGGTATGAATTGGATCGATTAGGGAAGAGAAAGAACGCCTTCCTGTACTACTGCGCGGATTTTAGTATACAGCCTGTACGCTTCTTTTGTGTAAGCATACCCGAGTAAACTTCTTCCCTTTTATCTTAATCTTTGAATTCGACTAAGTTACCCGTCGGTCTTTTGTGTGTTAGTCATACCTCAGTCTCAGTTAGTCGTGCCTCAAGCGCGCATGTATGGCTAGAGTATCTATATTTATTTACACAACTCAAAGTGTTACGGTATATGCACAACTATGAAAAACATAAAGGAAAGAAAGATGAAAGATAAAAACGACAACATGGTAAGAGGAGACAGAAATAACGATAAAACATGATAATCCGTTTCCATAGTGGTACCGTAGATGTACAAAAATAGTTACTTCATCATCACAATTTCATCTTATGCGAAAAAGTTTTATTTGGTGGTCTACCGTTTAAGTTGTTTTGGATGGACACACAAAAGTCATCACTGCGTTTGTTAGCCTTGACTAAAAAAAGATAACATGACACCTATTACAATAAATCCTTCTATTCTACATATAGCTCCTTTCATTCCGTAATCACGACAATTTTTTCCTCTCCCTTCCTTATTTTTCTAACTATTTCCCCTATATCACAGATTTTATCATTTCACCTAGAGTCAAAATGCTCTGCATTCATCTTTCCTACCTCATATTGATATCTCCCTCAAATGGGAGAGATCTCACCTCTCCCACTAGGTCTACTACTTCTTTGTTGGCTTTTCTTTTAGCCTATTAAGTAAATTAAAATAAGTTATACATGCAGTTCACATTGCACTGTCATTCAAATTTTCCATTAAGTCGGAAGGACCGCGACGCACACATTTTTCTGCCCAATAAACATCGAAAAACTTAGTAAAGCCGAGCGGATGTGGCGGAAAGCAAAACGACAGCCCTTTAGACATTGCCAAAACCCCCGAGCAACATGGGACGGATTCTCAAAGTTATGGAAAACCAAGTCAACTCCTCCGCGTATAAATTATTGCATTGAACCAAGGTGAATCGCCTTCCAATTCCCCTACTTTATCTTTCCTTTCCACATCACTTCTTTCTCAAGCCAGTACACAGAATTAACATTTTAAGGCCAGATTAGTCATCCATATTTTCCCCTTTAACTTTCGAGGATCCTCTTAGCATCCATCAATCCTGGTATTCACTGAGATTCGAAAGGAACTCTCATTCAAATCAGTCCATGCGGACAATCGTTTCCCGCCGCCCTCCACAATTGTTCTGAAGTTTCGCTTTTACAGATCTCTCTCATACAAGTTAGGATTTGCAACCGAGCTTACAAAAATAATATCTCGCTCTACTGAGTATACATTCTTGCGTAGCAGGTCGCTTCAAGGTGAAAGCGCGTTCCAACAGCAGGAGTAATGCGTCATACCGAGACAAAAGACACAGGTCATATGGACAACGAAGAACTTCTAAGTGAAGAAAGTGGACAAACTGGCAAATGGTGCAAATAACGGGAACTAGATTAAATGCTGAATAATTAATGGTAATACCCTTTTAAAATATATATACAGTCGGGGGAGGTTTTTAAAAGAAAATTGAGAATGACTCTTAGCTTATTGGTACTTATAGGGCTTACTATAGTTCATATTCTTGATACTTATAGTTCCAAAAGTTATGCAATTAAATTTTACGCGCCTATTAAGATTAAAGTACTTGAAAGTTGGAATGGGGTTAAACTACTTATAGTAGGTGAAAGAAACGCCATACTTTTCCACGAGACCAGTCTCAGAGCTCTCCAACCTGTGGAAGCGGCGGGATATCAGTTATTGTTAACCTTTTTTCACCGACCGTTTAACAAAGGCCCATTTGTAACGTACTGAAAATGAACCTGATTATTTGGACAACATCATCACTGGTGATGAAACGTGGGTTTTTGATTACGAACCAAAAACAAAACGCCAAAGCTCTGAGAGGAACACAGACCAGTTCCCCAAGCCCAAAAACGCAAGAATGGGTAAATCAAAAGTGATAACAATGCTCATTGTCTTTTTCGACCATATAGGAATGGTCCATAAGGAGTTTGCTCAACAAGGACCAATAGTTAAAGCTGTGGATGTGATGGAATGACTCCGAAAAAGGGTCAGCAGGATGAGAACAGACATATCCGCTGCCTGGCGACTCCATCACGACAACGGGCCTTGCCATAACGCGCTACGAGTTTGCGACTTCCTGGCCAAACTCCAGGTGCCAACGATACCCCACCCTCTTTTAGTCCTGATGTCGCCCTGGCAGATGTCGGTTTTTTCCACAGATTAAGGCTGCCCTGAAAGGATCCCGTTTTTCATCCATAGAAGAGATCCAATGAGTCGTGACGAAAACCTTGCGAGAGGTCCCCGAAGATGCCTTCCAGGGCTCGTACCGGTCATGGCAGAGTCACTGGAAAAATACGTAGAGGCCCAAGGACAGTACTTTGAAGAATTTTAATTATTTGTACAAATCTGTTCAATAAATTAAATAAAACAATAAAAGCAATACTTTTGGAACGCACCCTGTATATTACTATGAGAAAATGAAGCATCTCGTGGGGTAAAGAGATATTTCAGACAACATTGAATATAGTATGTTAAAGCAGGTCATTAAAATTCAGAGATGAAATTGGGTGGCGCCCCTGCTATGTCACCTTCGTTATACTTCATTGCTTTTTATCCCAATGACGCGCAAATTTTCAAACAAACTAACAAACACGACTATATCTGTGGTTAGAGTCTACAGAGACGGAAGACCCAACGTTGGAAATCAATTATGAATCAACCATGGTTTATGCACCATGGTTTTACTTCCAAATGCGCGGAAATAATCAATGCTATGCACAACAACATTTCGGGTAACAGTGTTAACAGATATTCTATTCAGAGATCTCCTTCTCAGAACTGTAAAAATATTTCAGCATAATATAAACACACAATAAATTATACTCTCCAAACTAAATTTTCATGGTACATTTACATTTACACAACACCCCGCAAGATGCCGCTAGAGTGTGTGGCGGAGGGTATTTTTTCACCACCCGTAAACTGGAATAAAACCAAATTGAAAACCAAATCATGTTACCTCTAAAAAATATTAGTTTGTTAATATACTCGAAAAGGCTTAATAGCTCGAAAGAAAGTACTAAATTGGAAAAATATTTAATAACAAGACACGTACATTCAAATTACGCTGTACAACTTTTAAAAAGATGAGTCTAATAAATAAAAAATAACAAGTAGAGAGAAATGTTAAAGATATCTGCAAATATATACACTAATTGTACTACACTTCCAATTGTAATTATCTCCTTCGTGGTTGCTGTCATGTCTATTATGATCTGTAATGGTTCGAGAAAAAGCGGCATTTTTAATCTATACATTCTACAATAAATCTCCCTGAATATGTATCGGTGCTCTGATCTACCACATTAATTGGATTTGTAATACGAACCTCGTATGCCCTTCAATTCCTCAGATAAGTACCCTACTTCAAATTTAAGCAGTATATTTAACCTGTATTTAAACAAATGGTCAACTAGCGGCTCCCATCCTATTTCTTTCAATTTTTCGTGAAAATTTTACAACTTTTTACAAACCTAGCTTTTCTACCTTGCAGTCGATCTAGTTTTAAAATTAGGTCTACTCCATGATGATCCTATACACTTGCAGCCTACTCAAGGTGAGGCTTAACTAACGCGATACAACAAAGTTTCTTGAACCTTTCAGTACAATTTCTAATTATTCCTTTTATGACTCCTAACTTTTTATTGCATATTCCCCAAATTTCATGAATGTGTTTTCTCCAGGATATCTCTGTCTTTATCGTCATACCTGAGAATTTTACCGATTCCATGTGCGTTATGTTGGTTCCCGGTAAAATGTACTTTTGGCTAAAACACTTTTCCTCCAAAAATTTACACACGCTTTCAATTATGCTCCAGGAGACATTTGAATATTTTATTGACGCCGGGTTAATTCCTACGATCATCGTTTCCTCTTCCAATCATGGTGGCGGAGTGGCTGTCTCGCGGGCACTTGTTTAATTCGTCCAACCTCCTCCCGGGAGACCGATCGGGCTAACGGTGGAGATATGGTTGAAAAAGTGAATGGAAATTTGTTAGGAGTTATTTATCATTTGTCAGGGAGTACTTATCGGTCACCGTTTTCTCATGCAACTCTTTTTCGTCGATTGGTATAAGTCTACCTAACGACGACAGCTGAACTGCAGTAATCAATTCATCTCCACCAAAGGATAATTTTCTCACGAGGTCGTACGGCTTATCTTACGTTAAAACGTTCAGCGCTTGGGTCTCTCTCTTGGGAATTTCAAATTTTTCCCTAAATAGTTTTCATTTGCAAATGCTATTGCGCTCAACGTACTAGTTCGGCATTATTTCCTTTTTATATAAGTGGAATTAATATAATCTTCCTCGGAATAATGTCTTTTTGCTCAAGGTATACACCAATCTAAAAATACACTCTAGCACAAAACTCTTACCATGTCAATTGCGCTAAAAAATGATGTCCAATTATCAGAGTTAAAACAGTCCAAATATACCGTCATTGTTATTTATTTATCACCTTTTCTTATTTATAGATAGTAGTCGTCATATGAAATTCTTGTATTGTTAGCTTGAGCTACATACGAAGAACCTAATACTATATATGCCAAGGTTATATCATTCTTATTTTTTTTAACTTTAGTATCCGCTAGCCACCGCTAGGGTGTGTCGTTAGGAGTTAACACACATCAGACTAATTTTGAATATAATATGACACTACCACGTCGGAAAATGTTATTCTATGCTGTGGTACTCTAGATGTTAGGGAAGGATACTTATTTGCTGGATTTAATTTTTCCCTCGCAGCTCGGCATCTGCTTAGGTTTACTTTTCACTAGAATGGGCCTTAAATTTTGTTCTTTTGATTTTATTTACCAGTTTTGATTTGTAACATTAAGTATAAAGACATTATTTTTCCCATAAATTTATCCAATTCCTAATTAATGTGTGATTTAATTTAATTCCTTTTAAATACAAACCTGTTCCACCAAATTTTAAGCGATATTGGAGCACTATTGCACAATTGTTTTAATTTTTTACTATATATTTCCTCTCATGAATTGAAAACGTGTCTAATAACATATCCGCCAAAAAATTATGCATAACACTTTTAATAAGGCACATGGAATAAAAAATATATTTTTTAACTAAATAGCAAAACTGCAACTAAAACTGAAAAATATAATATATAGTACCGTGAGTGTATATCGGATGCTCATCGAGCACTCCATGCTTCGGAGCACCACACAAGCACTGGGAAAATGAACACGGCCCCATATTGAATTAAAATTATGAGAACCTCATTTAGAATGAAATATGAAAAACTCCAATTAGAATAAAAAGAGGGTCGAGGTTTCAAGAAAATAATTTATGCAGCGCAGTAAACAATTGAAGTCGACACTTGGACTAAAAAATGGATATAAATAATTGTGATTGGTGGTATGACCTTACTTAGATAATGCCATGGAAAGGAAAAAATACCTCACAAGCCCTATCAGATCGTCTCTCAATAAGTACTGCCATTAGAGTGTCGTTTCATTAACCAAAGCCAATTAGAGATATTCCAAACTTCCAATTCATTCTGAAGAGTTGTGAATGATACTAATGAAAATTAGTATTAATAAAGAACCAGGTGTAATCATTATAAGCATTTAGAGTTCAGTGTGTACAGACCATGCGAAAAAATTTCACAAGATATTTTTCAGGCTGGGATTTTTTTGTGGTAAGTAGTAAAGCATATAAGGCCATTAATTACAAGCAACCAAAACCTGTTCGTTTCTCTTTGGCCAATCACAGGGGTGACCGCAAGAAACTAGCAATCTATTTTTTGATGAAAGGATTCATGATAACACTGCGTGTAACTGATATCAAGTAAAGCTAAGTAAAAAAAAATCGAATATTATATTTCACGTACGCCATCCGGAATTTTAGGTAAAGGGGTCATCCCATTTCTCCAAGGAAACCAACGATTAAATTGATAAATTATTAAATATTGGCGTAGCTCAACTTACGTGACCCAAGCATTTGACCTTTGATGCCGTCATCTTCAAGAAAGATGCTCACTTCAAATTAGAACTCACCTGCAAAAAATAAATAAAATAACAATTAAAACAATTTGATAAACATTCATATTCAAACAAAATAACATCATGCAAAGCATTAAATTTCGGATCGGCATATTTTCTTGTACATACTATTCATTAAAAATCAACTCTGGTCATTTAGCAGAATAATCCCAACAGATTAATGCCAAATCATTATACCAAAATATGTATCCTTAAAAATAAATTACTTCAGCAAACATGATTTTTATTAGCTTTCAGAAACTAAAGTTTTTGCACAGGTTTTATTTAATTTTAACCATTTGAACCATGTTAACGACTATCTAATACTGATCCATGTCTTTTCATAATAAATTCGATAATTTTCTTTTACGTGCTAATAAGCTAATAAAGATAGATCAAAAAAAGCAATTATACCAAGTATTACCATCAACACTCTTTCGTGAAAGATATTATTTTCTCAATATTTTTGATAGCTTGAATACATAAATGGAGTTATCATAATGAATGAAACCGTTCAACAGGGAACACCCGTAAAATTTCATTCTTTCCTCCATTGACAGAAATAAGGTCCTTTTTCAGGAAGATTATAGGCAAATTGAGCTACTTATCAATACATTCTCATCTACGGAATGTCTCGCAAGCCGCCGCAAAGGGGTTTGGCGGGAGGTGCTATGACGTTACTTGAAAAATAGAATACAATAAAATTTTAAAAAATGCAAATGTACACTCACATAAACGGATGTGAATTGATAATGCAAAACCCCTTATAAATAGCACTCATGCAAAATCAAGTACTAGCAACTTGCCTGCTCAAGGGCACGCACCTGCAAATGCACTAGATGCCTAAGCAGAGTTTAATCTTTTTCTCGCTTGTAATTTGATTTACCATTTTTACTATGTTTTCAACTATTTTTTAATTTAATTATTTCCTTTGCTCCGAGGAAAGACCAGGTGTTTATATTTATCTGTACTGGAGTCTATCTCCCTTATGTAAAATAATGGTTTAACTTATGCCAAATAGTCTGAAGTCACATTAAATCCTTTTTTGTCATTGTTTAACTGGTGTGTTCTAAAGCCTGAAGTCTTGCCTGTTCCCTTCGCGTCTCAAGCGGCTCCCAGTCTAATTCCTCCATAAGACCTGTCACGCTCGTCTCCTTATCGCAACAACGGTTGTCAAATCAAACAGATTTTCTATTTAAGTATTTTATCAAGGATTTCTCCCTAAGCTCCCAAATACTTGCAGTATTTTCCAAATGGTGCATAACTAATGCGCGCTATAAAGCGTATTAATTAATAAAATATCAATATATTCTTTCGTTGTTAAGCAACAAACATAGCGTCGTTAGAGACTACTGAAAAGGAATTTACACAGTATTTTAGAGTAGGAATAGAAATGTCAAAATATTGGAGTAAAACATGTACCCGTCCTGCTTTAGGTGCATTTATCAATCGTTGATAATGGTCATTCACTTTACTTCAGGTAACCATTTATTCAAACGAACATATCCCTCGGGAATAATCATTTGAAACTCATTTTATTGCATGGTGTTTGATCCCTATGGTGAACGCTGGAGCTTAAAGCAAGATAGCCCTCCCCGCGGATATTTTACCTGCTCATGTAGCGTACTGTATGACTTGTCAAGTTGCCATAGGGTTTCTACCAAGCCAGCTAAAACGCCTGAACCGTGACTCCTTTGCCCACTGACAAAACGTTGAATCCGAAAAGGGACCCTAGGGCAATGAAAGGACAAAGAGCCAAACGCGGAATTTTGGGTTCGCCGGGGCAGTTTAATGCCAGGGGTGCCCAAGAGTAGGAAACAGCCGCACCGTAAAATGAGAATTGCGTCAATGTGTCGGAAATACTCTCTTGAAACGAGCGCTGGCTCTAAAAGTGCCTAAAAAGAGTAGAGCAATGAAGCCTAACATTGGTCTAATAAAAGAGGACAGGGCTATTCCCGTACTAAGCACTTGCGGAGAGAGAGATTTGCACATAAATAAGTGTAGTTTACTTACATTAATAAGTGTAGTGGCACTTTCCTTGCGTGAAAAATTAATGAAAAGCGGAAATATTAAGGCGCAAAGTCATCAAATAATATAACTAGTAAGCATTTTCTCGCTTAAAATAATTTATAGATCACTTAAATAAGATAGTATATGTTGCCTCAAAATATATTTCATCCGTGTAAAGACTTTACTTCCTAGTATTCAAAAAGTTTGTGATTTCGTTGTAAGCATGAAAAATAACTGAATGCGGAAAAATATTCAAATTATTTGAGAATAGCGTTTCTATTATCTCTGTAAAAGGGTGCTCACCGTTGCATTTATTGAAATCGCTAAACAAAAATAAATCCATCTACAACTCTGCACAAATTCTAATGCATTTTACTTGGTCAAACGCCATATTTACTTTCCTTACCCTTCCTCGACATTACTCAACGCCAATTACCCACTGATATATTTTCCTGAAGTCCCTATTGCAAATACCATCTTGGGAAAAAATATTTCCGAGTATGATAAAAGTTTTTTCCGCCTTATTTAAACCTTTAATCTGATATAATTATTTCTCTTTCACCTCATTATCTTTGTTTTGTTTGCATTTACGTATTATCATCCCTTACTTTTGAAGCTGATTTTCCAAACAAGATCTGCAATGATTGCTAACCCCTCGATTCCCTGGCTTACTTAAACATGAGGATTCCAGTTATTTCCATGGCAATTTCACTATTGTTTACACGGATAATCTTGAAATATCATCAAAATTAATAGAAAAAAAAATTGTAGCTTTACATTTTTTAACAAAATTTCGTAAAAATGGATTTTTATTCCATCTAGCTTGAGAGATGTTTAATTGCATAATTTTTTATATATAAAAACATACGGGAAACCTCTGGTGCCCTCAGGTGATCCCCTTGTCCTCGGACAAGATCAACCAGTCCGGGCGGCGTCTGTCTAACCTAGTCACACGTATCGAGCCTTCTCCGCGCCAAGGGAGAAAACGACCCTCGCTCCATCTCGGAGAGATAGATATCTTTCCAACCCCGGTGATTTAGTACCTCCCGCAAGAGACGGTTTCAAAGTGGTAGGGTGAGGGTACTTAGATGGTAGGTTGTGGTGGAGGAGGAAGGATAGGGCTCCCGTGGAATCCCATCTTTCGCACGGACGACGCTTCAATACATACTCGAAGCCTGGCGTCTTCGTTCCAACGGGTAGACTCACATCTTCAAGCGACGGGACTTTATTACATCGGTGGCTTATCGCCTTAAGTGAGTCGTCGTCGAAGCGTTCGAGGAAGCGAGGTTATTGATAAGGAATTTGAAGGGGTAAGGGGGCTCTCTCGGGGGTATCAACAACTCGAGGATTGAGTATAAGGGAGGAAAACAGAGTGGGATTATGGCAACCATGCCGCGCGCCGAAGCGTACGGTTTAAGCGCAGAAAATTTTAACAAGCGGGAGATTATGTTTGCGATTGACCTCGACATTGACATATTTTCATTCAAGTATTGGAGAAAGATAAGTCGGCACGAATGTATTAACATGTATTAGGAGACTTTACGAGATTCCGACCAAGAGTCTGACACGACATGATCAAGTATTCAACACAATAGCCACGCAATAATGATTTCCATCGGAAGAAGCATTTTCTTTAGAAAAATGGTCGAAATAAAATATTTAAATGAAGTCCCATAAACAAACCGTAGATAGATTCATTCGTCGTGGAGTAGTGACCAAACTTGTTAAAATAAATCGAAAAAAATATAAAAATCTGTTACGCACCTAATAAATGCTAAGACAAATCTATTTGAAGAATGAAAATCGTCATAGAACGTCATTTTGAAATGCAGCCCTGGAATTTCTCGTAATTTCTACGTTTTAATATCTACCGATTGTCCAAATGAAAGAGATGAATGCATCGAAAAATAAAAGGAATCAACGTCACAGCAGACATGATAATCGGAGTACATCTGCAATTATAATATTTCATTGCGATCAATATTTACAGAGTACATTAACAAATATTGATTAAATACGATTTTTACAATATATAATAACACTTCATAGCATTTTCATGCTTGAATTTAATTTATACGCCACTGAAATTAAGTTAAAAAAATGCAGCCTTATAAAAAGATTTCATCCATTTAAACAAATTATTACTTGTAAGTATTCAAAACAGTCGTAAAATTATTATATATATTATAAAAAATAAGTGGAAAAATATTCAAATTATGTGACCATAGTCTTCCTATTATCATTAAACAAGAGTCTCATACCAAATCACTTATCAATGTGGTCATTCTTCGACAAAATTCTCAACCTCACAAATATGATAATATGACAATTAGGTCTTGGTCGTAATTTTCTGAATTTACTTCCCCGCGGAATATACGAGGTTTAAAGTACGATGTCGAACTATCATTATTCCATTTTTTAGTTAAAAAAGTGTTCCCTTTTGAAAGCATCGTAGAAACATTTTTTCAAAGGATATCATATCAATTAAATAAAAAGTCATGTCGGTTTCCTAATAATTCATAAATAAATTAAATTTAACATCACTGGAGCTATGAAAATGTTTCTTGTGTAGATAAAATTTAGTAACAAAAACTATTTAAGCTTTTAATATTTTTATTTAGCTTTATAAAGATAAATTAATTAAAACATTTGATAATTACATTAACAAACATGTGGTAAACATTTGCTTTTTATCCTAATCAAAGTATTTTCCGACGTAGTGGCGATTAGCTGAATTTGCTGAAGATCTCAAAAAGGGCAAAGAGGAATCATCAGAGGAATCAGAGGAGGCATCATTGTGCGCTTTTTTTGTCACTGCCCGTGATCACTCGAGATTTTGACCGAGATTCAAACGTCACGGCAGACGAAATACGTTCCTCCAGGACGAACTTTGATGCAATGGGAGTCGTCCTTAGATAAACGGAGAAAACTGTCAGACTGAGAATCATATCTTGGCCGCAATCAAACTCATTAAACGCAAATAAAACAATCCGTAACGCCACAACGCGACTTCGGTCACTAACCGAAGAAAAAAAAACAGTTCTCCCAATATTTTAAACAAATTCTGATTCAAAAATGAGATTTTAATATACGTTTTTATAATATCAGTTTGAGTTTATGAACGGGATGGTAAATTAGGAAATGAATGGAATTGGAAAAGGAAATGGAATTATGAAAAGGAAATTAGGGTGGAGTATAGTGTTGCACGGCGCGGAAATTTAAGTCTTTTGAAATGTGGGTTTAGAAAATAACGAAAAAGGTACAACGGATGAATGGTTAAGCGAAAAGCAAAACAAATAAAAACTTGCTGAAAAATTGGACAAAGCTCATTTTGATTGACGAAAAAAGATGCAGAAAATTGCGATAGAGGTGAGGAGTTTAGAAAACGGTAAATATTGTAAAGCGAGCTTGAAATTATACAAACTTTAATAAGGGATTATTTAAGTGTAGAGTTATATTCTGTATAGTGTCAGTTGAGGCTTGTAGAAATGTAACATGTGTTATTTACTGTGTAGAAACATAGCAGTATTTATTTGGTATATAAAACCAAAACCAATTTAACCAGAAAGCTGCCAATACTATCTGATATTAAGATTTTTTATATGCCCTCAAATCTTTTATGTATTCAACTTTTCCATAGCAACTAAAATCCAAACGAGCGGGATAGCTTAGTCGAAAGCAGAAGGTCGAGGTACGCATTTGGCAAAATGGACAGAAAAATCGTAGGGGCAACGAAGAAACTGTCAGAGAAGAGAGACAGTTTAAGGGAACTAAATAGTCCATGAACTGAAGCATAAAGAAAAACGTAATATTCCGTGGAGGGTTTGGAAAAGCTGTTCAGAAAGGGGTAACCCCTTAAAATAACCTGGAGGACACTGCGCATTATTTTATAAAGGGAAAAATACCGTAAGAATGCTCGTTGGGGGCACAGAATTGTCGTAAAAAGAAGGAAGGCCATTGTGCCGCTATTTGGAGAAAAATTGGGGAAAAGGGAGCGAGAGAGAGAGGATATTTGGGGAGATGAATGCGCAGAAATATACTCATGACGAAAAAAGATCAAACACAAATGGGATGAGCTCAAAAGATAATTCGACCATCAGGAGGGGGACGAATGAATGGCGGTCATTCCGTTCCACCCTTCAGCCCGCTTTACCCCTGTGGACTGCTCCCGGCGGGAGAATCAACCCCACGTCTAATGCACGCGAGGACTTTCAAGCCCCTCCAAAAATGACCATTCTCTTGTGCGACCCTGGCACTTCACGCGGTAAATAAGCGCTCCAATCCGATTGCGTCTCCTCTGAATACCAGCATAGAGCACGAGTCTGGTTTCTTCGTTCAACAGTAATGCTCTTTCCTTTCTCTAAATTCAACGACCAGAATATTATCACGTGTGTACTATTGCATAATGACATTAGCAATTCAACTGAAACCAACATGGAACCGAATAACTACGCCAACTTAAAAACTTTTCTAAATTCAATAAAAAGAATATGCGCATTATTTCCAGTGTTGTTATGTTGCTGCTGCTCTATACACGTACACGAAGAATTTTCCACTAAAATGAAAATGATCATGGAGAAGAATTTATATTATTAAGCTCCCCCTTTCTGTAGAACACTAAGGTCTAGTTATTTACAAAAGGAACTTTAATTAGGGAACAGGATGAATTTGTCTCTTAATATTTATTAACATGACATATTATGCTGAATAGGTGAAAGAAAATATAAAAATTCTGGGACAAAAGAACAGCCAAAACAGTGGACTGAAAAATGTGAACTCACTGCAAAAAAGAAAATTGTTAGAATATATATATATATATATATATATATATATATATATATATATATATATATATATTCAAACTTGAAAATCCCGCCATACGGCGCACAAATATTCATTCAAACAGAAATAGGTATAAGGAAAGGGGATAGGAAAACACATAAAAGGTGAACTTCAGGAAATCAGGTTTCCTTATTAGCTCAAGAGGTAGAGCATTCGCCCGGAAAGTGGAAGGTCCGTGGTTCAAATCCCGGATAAGGAAATATTTTTACTTTCGTGATCTGCTCAAAAACCGCCTTCCCCACATGTCCTGTGTTCACCTTTTATGTGTTTTCCTATCCCCTTTCCTTATACCTATTTCTGTTTGAATGATTTCTTCGAAGTAACACGGAAGTGTTGAATAAAAAACTTAGACAGTAACACACAGCACGAGAACACATAAAAAGAACACTCACAATATATATGATATTACTGTGAGTGTTCTTTTTACGTGTTCTCGTGCTGAGTCTTAGTTTGTATGTTTCCTCTTCACACAAAAAAGATATCCGCGCTCATCTATTCCCCAGAAAATATTGAAATTGTACAGCACAATATGTCGGTAGAGCTCTGCTCACCGGAATGTCCTGTATTAGGGCCCCAGACATGTGATATGGGACCCAGGCGAATAATAATGACAGCCACCAGTACAAAGACTCTGGATAGGTGATTATTTACCATCTATTAATAACCATATTGAAAAGACTTTTGGGCATCTAATTGATTCGGGTCAAGCAGCAGCTTGATGGGCATGGAAGGTAGAGCTACCATTTTCAAATGAGAGATGCATAGTTTCGTCCAAATGTAAATGTCAGGAATGAAAATCAAAGATCCATTCGCACAGCCCGTTCAGCATGACTTACCATTGATATACTTTATGCCCAGAAGAATTTGCTACTCGATTAGTCTTCTACTCAACAGGAGTCGTTTTTCTAAACCGCTAAATGAATGTATCCGCGGGAAAGTTACTCGTACCTCCCCTCTACGCCATTATGGATTCTAATACCTAAGCATTTTTATCTAAAGCTAAAATATTTTTATTCCTTTTTCGGATATAAATCGTCTTTGGAAGAGAATTCGGTTAAATATATTTTTTTACTCACTTGAAATTATAAATAAAAATCGTTATACACGTATAAAAGGTATTGGGAAAAGTTTCGGAAAAATAGAGTTATTTCACATATTGCCACTATGCCTCAAAATTATTCAAAGAGTATACCTTTAGCGTAGATACTCTTTTTCCCTTACTGATTTTTCAAGACTTCAAAGGCTTCCTGGTAGGAGGATTCCGAAAGGTCGTTGAGGGTACGCGTGCAAGCTTCTTTGACGGCTTGTCTTAGGGTCCCATTTTTGGGGTCCTTTCAGGGTAAAGGATTTTACTTTTGTTGGAAAAGAGAAATAGTTTGCTTGTGTCGAGTTGGGACTGTAAGGGGGTTGGGTAATCGTCGCGATGCCGTCACAGAAAGTTTTCATAACCAGACACACTCCACTCTGCTCTTTTGGTCGTCCGTCAGTGAGACGTTGGGAAGGACGAAGTTAGCGCGTATCTTGGCGCGTACGTTAGCGCGCATTGGTTCTAATTATCAGTAATAGCGGTGTTCGCTGTAATCTTATCAATGTCAGTACAACCTGCGATTATGCAAGAAACACCTAACCTACGGTCTAAATTTCTCACCTCACGCACTCGTCAGGGAAAAAAAGTTACCGATACTTTCTTAAAAACTTTGTATGAGCCATTATGACACTTACAAATAAGTCCCATGTAAAACATCTTATTTAATCAGATTTAAACACGCATTAAGGTAGAATGAAACAAGAAGGACGAGTAACCGAATCACCTCGAATCACAGACATGCATATTCATCCCTGCATCGAATCTATATTTTGAACGGAGGCAACAATTATCAAAATATCCGCTAAAGTGGTATTTTTTCAGATGCTCTATTTCAATATCATGTAAAAATTAAAAACGCATATAATTAAGCATTGCTAACGTATACAATTCGATAAATATGTAGTTTGGATTTTCCATTACCTTCAAAAATCAAAAAATAATTCCGGAAAAAATGTATCGTGATGGTCATACGTATTCAAAGTCTAAAAAAGGAAATAGAATGTACAAAAATGAAAATACAGTTTTAACCACCCCTTTCATAGAAAAACTGTCTCCATACATATTAAATTCACGAAAAATCAGCTCAAGAATGAAATGGTTATGACATGGAGGATTACGATCAACAGTGGTGATGTAAAAGGCAAATAAAACTAAAAGACTCCAGAGGCGCTGATCGGAGAGTAGGGGTGAGTCATGGGGACAGCAGCCTTGATCGAATGTCCATGAAGTTGGAGAGCCCCGGATCCCAGCATTCGAAAGCAAAAACGGCGAAGGACTTCTTTCTTCTTTATTTCAAAGCCCTTTTAAAATATTTTGGCGTTAATTCCAAAGTCAGAGTTTTCTCCAAAGCGTTTTGAGAATAATTGTAAATATATGTTGTGAAATTAAAAAGGAATACCTGAGGAAAAATCGAATTACTTGTGCATATGACGACAATATCAACTACAAGAGACGTCTTGTTTTACGAAAAAAAGTTTAACTTTCAAACAAATATTTATCATATGTATATATTACCCTATAATATTAAAAACGATAGAAATGGCATTTATATGGCTTTGCAAAGCCTATCAACATCCGGGTCTCAACGTCATTCACTAATTATAGAGGGTTGAAGTGGATAGGTGTGGAATTGTTTCATACGGCATTGTAAGATATTTTGTTCATTCGAATGTATTTTGTTATTCTTGGCCCGGGTTTTGACTTGTTAAGTAATGATGATGACTTTGCCAGTTGACACCTGGATCGTGGATGTTGTAATATATAGTATGTGGAAAAACTAATCGTTTTCTTTGCCGTTTGGGAATTACTTCCACATCCTCCCTCTCATTCATATCCCATCTTCGATTCCCTCTAGCCTCCCTTCTCCATTTCCCCTTCCACAACCCTATATTTCATTCCTCCCCCACCACCCGTTCTCCCCTTACGCCGTCCCCTTCTCTCTCTCACATACCTTACTTTCCTAAATCCTCTCTTTTTTTCATTCCTTTCAGCAGTCAGTCTCACTAATATTCTGAGGAAGACGGAGATCAGTTCCGTCGAAATTATCAACAAATAACGTGTTTGAGGGTTCCTTTTATGTGTTCTCATATTGTGCCAACTTTATATATACATATATATATATATTATTTATTATTATTAGGTAATCTACCATTTAAGGCAGGTTTTTGGGTGGACACAACTATCAAATAAACATTTTGTGACTCCCCACATATCAAACAAATCTATACCAGGTCCCTCTTCATCTCGGTGTACTTCTTTCCTCCCTTAATCCCGTCCAACATCCCTATCCTGTTCCTGCCCTTACCTCGCTTGCCCAACATTCTCCCCTCTTCTTCAACATTCCACTACCGCTCAATACGCCTTTCATCCAAAAACCTACCTTAAACGGTAATCTACCGTTTAAGGTAGGTTTTTGGGTGGACACAACTATCAAATAAACATTTTGGGACTCCCCACATATCAAACAAATCTATACCAGGTCCCTCTTCATCTCGGTGTACTTCTTTCCTCCCTTAATCCCGTCCAACATCCCTATCCTGTTCCTGCCCTTACCTCGCTTGCCCAACATTCTCCCCTCTTCTTCAACATTCCACTACCGCTCAATACGCCTTTCATCCATTTTTCCTGCCTCCATTAGATTTCTCTCAACAAACCCCTCTCCTCACCCACCATCTCTAGTACTTCCTCGTTTGTTTTCCTTTCGGTCCATTTCACCTTCTCCATTCTTCTCCACACCCACATTTCAAAAGCCTCCAATCTACGTCTATCCTCCTGCTTCAGCGACCACGTTTCCGCGCCGTACATAGCTACGCTCCATATCTGAGTTTCTACGAGTCTTGTCTTAACATCCCTACTCAACGTCCCCGTCATCAACTCCCTCCTCCTTGAGAAAGCCTCCTTGCCTAGCGCAATTCTTCTCCTTACGTCCCTACCACTTTGACCGTGTTGGTCCAAAACACTTCCGAGATATGTAGACTGCCTTTACCTGCTCTATTTTTCCCCTCCTATTTTAATATTTAGCTTAGCCTTTTTCTTTCTGGAAAATCGCATAACCTTTGTTTTATTAATATTGATTCTCATTCCATATTTATCGCACTGAACCTCCAATTCACTCAACAATGCTTGCAACCCCTTGGCTGACTGAGCAACTAATGCTTGGTCATCAGCAAACTTAACCGATTTTACGAATTCCCCTCCGACTTTCATTCCTACCTCCAGTTCTTCCCATGCCTCTTTAATCATTTCCTCTACATATACGTTGAACAGCACCGGTGACAATGGGCAACCCTGCCTTACACCTCTTCTTAACACTGCCCATCCGGACTCTCCGTTTCCCACTCGCACCTTAGCAGTCTGAGACAAGAACAGGTTGCGGATCAGTCTCCTGTCCCTCCAATCCATTCCTATTTTCTGCAATACACGTATTAAGTTTTCCCAATTCCTCTATCAAACGCTTTTTTGAAATCTACATAACAGGCAAAAACGTTCTTGTTGTATTCTATATTCCTCTCAATTAGTGATCTCATTACTGCAATGGCATCACGCGTACCTCTTCCTTTCCTAAACCCAAACTGATCATTCCCTAAGTAATCATTTGCCTTACTTTCTATCCTTTTGTTGATGATCCTGAGAATAACTTTAGCTGCGTGGAATATCAAACTTATTGTTCTGTAATCTTCACATGATATAGACTTTGCCTTTTTTGGAGTAGGAACTAACACCGATCTCACAAAATCTTCCGGCCAGATTCCTTCTTCATAGATACTACGAATCAATCCATATAGGGCCTTCTTCCCGCATTTTCCTAAACATTTCAACAGTTCTACAGGTATGTTGTCCACCTTCATGGCCTTATTTGCTTTCATCTCCTTTAATGCCCTTTCTATTTCATCGTCGAGTATGCCTGGACCTAAGCTATCTTGTTCTACGTCATGTTCCTTTTCTATGTCTAACCTTGTCGGCCTAAGTTCTTTACCATACAGTGTTTCTATATATTCCTTCCATCTCTCTTGGATTTTTCCTGGTTCAATTATTATCTTACCCCACCTATCTTTCACTGTTAGCACAGATCTTGCCTTCTTACTTCCCGAGAATAACTTAACCTTGCTGTATAGAGCACCAATTTCACCCTTCTTCTGTAAATTTTCTATATCCTCGCATTGCGTTTTTTACCATTCTTCTTTTGCTTTATTTGTCACCCTTCTCAATTTATTGTTTTACTATTTGTACTTCATTTTTCCTAACTCTCTGTTTACATTTTTCCATCGTCTTCTCTCATTAATCTTTGCAATCATCTCATCTGTTACCCATGGTTTCCTCATGGTTGAATCTGAAGATACTATGAGACGTATTAATAATTTTTATTTTATCAAATTGATATCATAAATTTTATATTATCAAATCTTGATAAATTGAAATTTAATTTCTTCATAGCAACTGACATAATAAGTAGTACGTAATATAATATGGGAATGAAATAGAAAAGTAAATTTCATTCACTTGGCAGAATACAATCTAAATATAAGTCAAAGGATGGCTCCTAGAGATCGACAGATATACTTTGACGCGTCAGGAAGTTAAAAATCATTTTCCTTGACCGGGATCTCTGTAAAGGCGAATGATTTTTATACTTTTTGCATTTAAATTGTTATATTTAAATGCATATTAGCGGATGACTCTGTTAAAAGTAACTGTTGCAGTATCTTACGCAGTTTCTTGGAATGAATAAAGATGGGTAAAGTGCATCGACAAAAACACATGCTTCGTTGAAAGTTACAATCCTTGTTGTAGGTAGTTCAGAATTTAAATTGCAATGGTTAGGGTATCATTCTCTTTCCCGTACCCTGTTTCACAAATTTTCCTAACAAATCTCAGACTACTCCAACATTCCATTAGATTTACCCGATTTCCTTGATCCTTAGGTTCCGCTTCGAGCTCCGTGTTCATGTCTCCCCTTTTGTCCCAGTCCACCTTCCCCACCCCCTGTTTCCGGCTTGCGTGGCAAGATGTAGGCAAGAATTCAAATTCCGTGTCCCCCATTTGCAATGCTAAGGAGCTTCGCCCAGGGAAAAAAATGTTCCGCCGACGTTTTCTTCTACCCCGAAACGTATCGCATCCAACCTGCCTCGCCGCACACTGACGGGTGAAAGTGCATCAAGTCGACGGCGCAATAATCCCGCGGTTTGACTTTGTCGATTTCCCCATTTTCCCTCACCCCCACCGCCCGCGCGTAGAAGTTTGTGGGCCAAGACGAAGTGCGGGGGGACGGGGGGGTGGGGTTCTCGAGATCTCTTAATCCGATCACATGGGTGTGCGTGGGGGAGGTAGAGTGCGGGAGTGGTGGGAGGGGATATAGGCTAAGGCAAAAAATTTAATCAAACTCAAAAGCTCCATGAAATTGTTTTCCCCCGGAAATTCAATTCAACTTCATAATCTCTTCATCTTCCCTCAATGTTTCGAAGCCATCACGACTACCCTCTCTCTTATACCCGCCTCCCCGCGGAGATTCTCGGTTAAAAATATGCCAGAAGCGTGGGCCCGCCTTCCTCCATTCACATCCTGTGATCCGTAAAACTTAACGGTTGGGTAGAAAAGAGGAAAGCGTCTCATTTTTGACTGACAAGTTCTCCGGTGTGCCATACGATGAACGTTCTCTCGCGCGAGTCTGGCAGGCCGGATGGCTCACGGAATGAACGGGATGGGAGACATTCGGGTCAATGAATCGGTTCCCGTGTAACAGACGGGAAGGAGGTTGGATGCCGATGCCTTTATCTGATCCGACATTCCCTCGCTTTGGTTTGGCAGGCGGCATAGCTCAGTGAACCCGGCAGGTAGAGATTCGAGTCAGTGAATCAAATCATGTCAAAGACCTGAAGAATGGGTATTGATTACTTAGTCTTGGCTAAAGTTGAGATGATTCGTGCACTGTATGATTCACACCATCCTCTAAGCAAGGTCCGTATTAAGTGAAAACTAAATACTCTACATACCCCACAGTTATTTCAATAAATTTTTTATATGATGAAAAATATTCATTTATAGAGTAAAAAAATTATTTATAATAAAATACACGAATAAACACACATACTATAATGCCTTTTATAGACAATTGTAGTTTAAGGGCGAGAAACTGATACATACAAACTCTATACAATTTAAATTATCAACCAGTGAGATTTAAACATGAACTGACACATATCATTTTGTTCTATGACGAGAATCAAATTCATTTAACACCCAAGAAATATCAATTAAAAAGATATAATTCTCTTTTAACGTCAAAATGTATTTCCATTTTGTCAAGACAAATTTAAGTGAGCGCCAAGGTATTATCAATAAGTATCTAATATAATATAGCAGAATAATGTTCACCGATCACATGATTTTGAAGTAGGTACCGTTCGCTGGGTAGCCGTACTCGACGTACTAAGGTAAAAAATTCCCACATCATATTTTCTTAAAATGATATTTAGAAATAGTTGAATGTACTATTTTCGTATATTTATTACCATTTAATTTCCAAATTTAACTCATAAATATATATATATATATATATATATATATATATATATATATATATATAACTTTTGGACGGCACAATATAACACAGAATAAAACAGATAACACGTAAAAGGACACTCACACTGTAGATGATTTGAGCTTCCGGCCTACTCCGAGGCCTCCTTTAGGTCAGACTCACAGTCCTTTATAACACGTAAAACACGTTGGACGGCTCAATATAACACGTAATTGTGCCGTCCAAAAGTTATATTGCTTTCGTGAGTACTTCCGCATCATCGATATATATATATATATATATATATATATATATATATATATATATATATATATATATATATATATATATATATATATATATATATATATATTCACACTTGAAAATCCCGCCACACGGCGAACAAATATTGTTTTCGCACATAGAAATAGACATATAAGGAAAGGGGATAGGAAAACACATAAAAGACCAACACAGGAAGGCGGTTTTGAGCAGATCACAAATGTAAAAATATTTCATATTTTTAATCAAATGATATTAAAAATACTACCGACAAAACACGCACACGAAGAGTCAGTACATATTGTAAAATATGTATTGTAAATTCACAAGAATGAGTAGAATTTTGTGAAAAGTTCTTTTTAATCAAGCCTTTCAAGACTCTGGCCCTATAAAAAACTTCAGACTGAAAAAATGTAAAGGTGGAAATTAAAAAATAAAAACTCTACTTTTCGGACTATTGATTGAATTGTATATCAGAAAATCAAATTTCTCAACACATTTGTAACTGAATAAATTTTCTGGCTAACATTAAATCTTTAAATCAGCACATGTAAATCATGAATGGTAGTCTCACCAATGACTACGCAGCATTGCCGAAAATTTAATTGCTCTTTGAAATGTAGCAGCAGACAACTTTAATTATAAGCTTGATGGTGGAATAATATTAGTTGCTGCTCAGTGTGTTTGTAATAATGTAGAGGAATACTGACAACGAACAATTCATACCCTCAACAGACGTTTTAAATCTTAAAGTAACATACAGTCTCTTATATATATGCATATACACGCACTCACATATATATATATATATATATATATATATGTATGTATATATATATGTATATATATGTATATATATGTGTATGTATATATATATATATATATATATATATATATATATATATATATATATATATATACTATATATCTTCGTCATGTGAGGATTACAGAATGATAAGTTTGATATCCCACGCAGCTAAAGTTATTCTCAGAATCATCAAGAGGATAGAGAGTAAGGCAAATGATTACTTAGGGGATGATCAGTTTGGGTTCAGGAAGGGAAGAGGTACGCGTGATGCCATTGCAGTAATGAGATCACTAGTCGAGTGGAATATAGAATACAATCAGGACGTTTTTGCCTGTTTTGTAGATTTCGAAAAAGCGTTTTATAGAGTGAATTGGGAAAAATTAGTGCGTGTATTGCAGAAAATAGGAATGGATTGGAGGGACAGGAAACTGATCCGCAACCTGTACATGTCTCAGACAGCTCAGGTGCGAGTGGGGAACGGAGAGTCCGGATGGGCAGTGTTAGGAAGAGGTGTAAGGCAGGGTTGCCCATTGTCACCGGTACTGTTCAACGTATACGTAGAGGAAATGATTAAAGAAGCATGGGAAGAACTGGAGGTAGGAATGAAAGTCGGAGGGGAATTCGTAAAATCGGTTAGGTTTGCTGATGACCAAGCATTAGTTGCTCAGTCAGCCAAGAAGTTGCAAGCATTGTTGAGTGAATTGGAGGTTCAGTGCGATAAATATGGGATGAGAATAAATATTAATAAAACAAAGGTTATGCGATTTTCCAGAAAGAAAAAGGCTAAGCTAAATATTAAAATAGGCGGGGAAAAAATAGAGCAGGTAGAACAGTTTACATATCTCGGAAGTGTTTTGGACCAACACGGTCAAAGTGGTAGGGACGTAAGGAGAAGAATTGCGCTAGGCAAGGAGGCTTTCTCAAGGAGGAGGGAGTTGATGACGGGGACGTTGAGTAGGGATGTTAAGACAAGACTCGTAAAAACTCTGATATGGAGCGTAGCTATGTACGACGCGGAAACGTGGTCGCTGAAGCAGGAGGATAGACGTAGAATGGAGGCTTTTGAAATGTGGGTTTGGAGATGAATGGAGAAGGTGAAATGGACCGAAAGGAAAACAAATGAGGAAGTGCTAGAAATGGTGGGGGAGGAGAGGGGTTTGTTGAGAGAAATCCTATGGAGGCAAGAAAAATGGATGAAAGGCGTATTGAGCGGTAGTGGAATGTTGAAGAGGGTAATAGAGGGGGGAATGTTGGGCAAGCGAGGTAAGGGCAGGAACAGGATAGGGATGTTGGACGGGATGAAGGGAGGAAAGAAGTACACCGAGATGAAGAGGGACCTGATATAGATTAGTTTGCTAGGTGGGGAGTCACAAAATGTTTATTTGATAGTTGTGTCCAACCAAAAACCTACCTTAACCGGTAGATTACCTAATTATATATATATATATATATATATATATATATATATATATATATAATTTAATACATAATATTAATAATTTATAATAATATATACAAAATATATAAATATATAATTTTTTATACAAGGCTGAGAGGCTGAGGCTGAGAATCTTTCAATATGGTGATGAAATATTTTCAGGAATTCTTCCCCATTCTTCTCAGTGCTGACCTATTCAAGGCTCCATATTATTTGGTCTCTTGTCTGTATAAGTTTTCTTCTTCTACATCATCTGACGTATTCCCATGCAGTCTTTTCCATTCAATTTTCCTTTTAAAAGCATGTACCGCAAGCCATCATGTATCGAAATATATCCAATAAGATTATCCCTTCTTTTCTCTCGTTTCCACAAAGCAGTTTCTCCTCCTGCCTTCCGAAAGACCTCTCCGTTTCCCGTCCAGTGCTTGTGTTCCATTTGCACAATTTTCACGTGGCGGAACTTTCCATTTGCTTCCGGTTTTTTCGTCGATCCTCATCCAACGTCTAAATTGAAGGTTTCTTTTTAGTTAAGGCTTACATTTAAGACGCGCTTTACTTTTGTGTTTGGAGTTATAGTCCATAATTGAAGTAATGCATTTTGACTTAGGTAATTCTTGTTCAATATTTCAAGTTTTTCATTCTTTTCATTCATTGTAAACCGAATTGCGGAACTGTAAATGTACCAGGTTTTTTTAAATCTCTTTAACCATTCCAAACATTTATTTACAGAAAGGGAGGTTAAGTCATTTAAACTTTAAAAGTTCGTTGTAAATCTAAATGATATTTTGATTCTTCTTACCTCATTAATGTTATTTCTTTACGCATACTTGTATCTCTTCGTCCTCATCCTAATATTGATTATCCAGGCATCACCGTTGATTCTCATGATATATGGTATAGGGTTTTTTTATCAAAATAAGGAAATTTTTCTAATGCGTATGTTTTTATAATAAAATACTTAGATGTTTCTTGGTGTAACTCAAATGTAAAAATTCCTTACTTCACTGAAAACTTTTCTGGGTCACTGGGTCCTTTTCTTGGGGAGGTAAAACACATTTTCAGATTAAATTTAGAAACTGAAAATGTATCCTGTGATCTAGGCATATTCCTTTCCTCTGTACATTCATGGGTTCAACGTAGTATATCCTGCAGGATACTAAGGGTAATTTTCTTTCTTCTTCAAAAAGGATATGTGCAATGTAATATTCAACTTCTGTCTCGGGAATTGGCTTCCCGATCGTGTTTAATATGTCTAATTGTCAAGCAAATAAGTATTTTATATGTTTTATTAGTGAAGGCTGATGGTATCTGAGTGTATGTAAAAAGTTTTCAATTGAAAAAATGCTCAACATCAATTAGCTTAAGGTGCTCGACATTGTTCCAGCATATCAAAAATATTTCGGTTTTATCTACTCACAAGATATGATATGGCTACTTGGGTGGTTTTCATCAAACCCAGGTAGGGTTACCGTAAAACGTAAACATCAAAGGAGCGTGTGCTGTAAGTACTATTTTCGACGGAGGAAACGCTCAAAAAATATTAAAATGTGAAATAACTCTATGTATATCAAATACTTCGAGCTTAGGGACAAGAATGTATAGCGAGGAATTTTAAGGAGTCGGCCATATTTGAACAAATACATGCACCTTACATAAATAAAATGTGTAAACACACAAACTTACACACAAAAATAACATTTGTAAGTTTGTGTGATGCACAAAATAATAATGAACATCTAATTACTATATGTTGAAATATGTCAAACTCAGATTAATAAACTAAAAAAATATGCCTAACTTTGAGCTCAATAATGTGTGACTACTGGTAAATATTCATTTAGGACATCTATGGAATAATTGATAAAATATAATGGAATAAAAAGAAGACCAAAGAACAAATTCTAGATAGGGTCAGGAACAAAAAAGAGCTGTTGAAAGAAATACTAAGAAAGAAGGATAAATTGGAACAGGAGTTATAAAGGTGTAATAGAGGAGAAAATCAAAGTTTATATGGAGGTGAAAGGTATTGTCCATTACTACTTTTATTAGTTCAATGTATTTTGGCGTTGCAACAGATAAAGTAATGGTACATGAAACAAAATCTGATGTGACTTTTAAGACATTTTTACAAAGAAGCCAAATAAATCATACGTCAAGGAAAATTAAAAGGCTGTTGAAAAAGTTAAACCTAGATCATGGAGGTAATAAAATAGGATATTTCAAGTGGTCTTCTTTGCTTAAGAAGAGATTTTATAACTTGAATCATTTCGAGAGAATAAATGTGTTTGATTTTATAAACACTGCATGCATAACTACTAACGTTTCTGCTTTCCAATAAATGTTAAAAATTTGGGATTACAGTAAACTTTACTTAAGTTTTTTCTCACAATTGCTTTTATCCATCATATCAATCTCAAAAGACTCATTCATATTTTGTATTCAAATACAAATTAAATTGTTTTTTTTTCAAAGAATACTTATTACAATATCCCAACATATTTCTAAGTCATAGTTTTGAAGCAATTTGAAAAAAATGCCAAAAATATTTTTATTAAAACCTTTTGGGATACAAGATGAAAATAATCATTATTTTTATGTAAGCATAAGATAAATTGAAGTTTTTACTACCTGAAGACAATTTTGCGGACCAAATTTTTAATATTATTCTATTATTTCTGAGAATACAAAAGTTAAATTACATATCTATGTGTTTCCCGATTCCAGCTATCCGTCATCATAAATACATTATTCAACACTAAGAATGGTTCTGATGGGCACTTGTAGAGCTAACCCCTAATTAAGACCCAGGGCTTGCAAAAGTTTGCATATTAATTCCATAGAAAATAGTTCCTTATCTTATCATAAAATTGGGTTTTAATCGAGACATTCTAATTTTCAACCCAAACTGCTTGCATCTTTTAAAACATGAAATCGCTCAAAACTATCCGCCAGATTTTAAAATGCGAATTCTTCGAGAATAGCAAAATATAGCAGTATGTGTTGATAACAGAATTTTATTATAAACTAAATGATTACGGAATGATATATCTTAATTAAAATCTGCGCTATCCATGTAGGATAAATTTTCCATTCGAATAAGCTCTTTGAATTTATCCTTATTTGTGCAACAGGTCTAAAGAATGTAACTCCCGAAGAAATTAAATTAACCCTGACGTTATCTGGAGCATTCCAGCAGGATTTGTATCTGAAAGAGGTGAAATGTCTATGAAAGAAAAATATGCTAACATAACACTTGCATTATTAAAGTCTGCCTGCTCCTTCCCACATCTCTCATTAAAAAGGCGTTTCCAGCAGACCTCTCTATTATCTTTTAATAGTAACTATTTTCAGAAACCAGATCGACGAATGGAAACAAAATATAACTATAAATCATTTTTGCAAGTGTCAAAAGATCTGTCCCAAAAATAACTGGAATAAAACTGAGGAAAAATGTATTGCATATTAAATTACAAATTGATAAAATTATTCATAAGAGCGCTCTTACGTATCGATAAATCAATGCCAGTAACTACGCCAGTTGTGGTATGTTTTCTGTAAGGCATCAAGAGGACCCCTGTTCCAGCCACTTCGTCATTGCCTATTTGACACAACCCAATGGTCCATAATGCTACTCAAGGTTAGAATTGGGTCGTACCTAAAGACCCATGCCTCGTCACTAGTCCCCACCTATTCTAAAAAATTCGAAAAACTTTTATTGTGGTCCAAGAGACCCAAGTTAAGATTGTCACACCAGCAGTCTTCTGAGAGGATCTTTGGGATCACCTTAAAACACCTTTCTCATGGCTAAATCTTCTGTAAGAATTATTTTCACTGTGTTTTTTTCAGGAGATTGCACCCTGCTAACATCCTGACACTTTGAGGTCAATCATAATTGAGTAGTCTCTCACTTTTTGCATGTTTTCATCGCGTTGTGTTGTTGATGAATTTCCATGTCATTCATCATCATAAACCTCCTCGTTACCCTCCCAGAACGTCCTGTGCAAGAGAAAACCCTCACATGGGCCATTTCTCAAGCTCCATAAGAATTCCTAACCATGTTCATGTTCTTCGAACCTTAATTTTTCAAGCTTCATAAAAAATTTTATCGAATATCATTGCTATATGGAAAGTGGCATTGCTAATTCATGACGTGACCATCGAATAGCGATCAAGTCCATCAGCAATCCTCAAAATGTAAATACCTACAGTTAACTTAGGTACATCCCCTTGTTATTTCAATCAGTCATTTGCAGTGATGGCAAAAATAATTCTATTTATTTTTGGAACAGACCCTATATTACTGCATCCTTAAGGTAAATACGCTCTTTTATTCATATCAAGGAGTACCATACACGAAACGTATTCTTAAATTAAGTACCGTTTCCTTATATTTAAATATTGGCGCTTCAGAACACAGTTTTGCTCCTGCAGCGCACTCTACTGACTCATTGAAAAGATATAGCAGCATTTGTTTTGTTTTAGAAATCGTTTGCTTGTCCGTACATGCAAACAATAATGTCCGCGATAATCGTTGATCCCGCCAGCTGTGAAGTGCGTTCTGTCATACGATTATTGTAGGCAAAAGGATTGTCAGCTGCTGAAATTCATCGGGAGTTATGCCTAGTTTATGAACCTACAGTTATGAATAAAGGAAAGGTTAAACAATGGTGCTGTGATTTTAAAAATGGACGAACAAATGTCCATGACGAAGAGCGAAGTGGTAGGCCCAGTATTCTGACCGATGAAATTGTTTCGCAAGTGGAACAAAAACTGCGATGTGATCTTCGATTGACAATTAATGACCTGGCTGAACAATTTCCTCAACTTGGAGCACTACTGTCTATGAATATTGTTACGGAAAACCTGGGATACCACACATTGCGTGCAAGGTGGGTACCGTAAATGCTCACCGACCACCACAAAGAGCAAAGAATGTCCAGTGCACGAGAGTTTTTGGGTACTCTTTAAACCACCCACCGTACAGTCCTGACCTTACACCCAGCGACTACTTCCTCTTCTTGCACTTGAAACAGTGGTTCGGCGGACAACGTTTCGAAACCGAAGAGGAACTCAAGAATGGCGTTGTCGATTGGTTCAACCCTCCGGCGGCAAGTTTCTATGCAGAAGAGTTAAAGAAGCAGGTGCAGTGGTACGGAAAATGCTTAGAAGTGAACGGCGATTATGTAGATAAGTAAAGTAGATTTGTAGCTAACTAAAAGTGCCCATAAAATGTGTTTCATATGAGTATATTTTTTCCTGTGACCAAACCGGCCGTACATTATGAACACGCCTCGTAACTCTCTGGCTGCCTTATGGCACTCTTTTATATGCAAAAAAGAGCAATTTTACTTTATGGAAGTAGTATTATATTATTTGCAACCAATACTGATAGTTGGGTTGGGGGGATTTCTTGTGAGAGAGGTAATGGGAGATCAATATATATATATATATATATATATATATATATATATATATATATATATATATATATATATCGATGATGCGGAAGTACTCACGAGAGCAATATAACTTTTGGACGGCACAATAGAACACAGAATAAAACAGATAACACGTAAAAGGACACTCACACTGTAGATGATTTACGCTTTCGGCCTACTCCGAGGCCTTCGGCCTCGGAGTAGAAGGCCTCGGAGTAGGCCGAAAGCTTAAATCATTTTCCTATCCACTTTCCTCATACCTATTTCTATGTTTGAAGGAATATAAATACATATATATATATATATATATATATATATATATATATATATATATATATATATATATATATATATATATATATATATACATATATATATTTACTTTCCCGGAAAAGCCACAAATAATGAAACTCACTAAATAGTCATAGCAAACACAGAAACCAAAACACAAATAATTCGAGAACTAGTGAGTCCCTCTTTTGTGTATTTTGGTTTCTGTGTTTGCTGTGACTATTTAGTGAGTTTCATTTATATATATATATATATTGATATAGATTAGTTTGCTATTTGCTAGGTGGGGAGTAACAAAATGTTTATTTGATAGTTGTGCCCATCCAAAAACCTACCTTAACCGGTAGATTACCTAAATAATATATATATATATATATATATATATATATATATATATATATATATATATATATTGGGCATTCTGATGATGACGGCCGTGCCGTCGAAAAGTAAATATCTACTGTAAGTGTCCTTCTTTTATGTTTCTGTGTAATATTTATAATCTTAGTGTTTGTGTGTTTATATATATATATATATATATATATATATATATATATATATATATATATATATATATATATATATATATATATATACATATATTATTAGGTAATCTACCGGTTAAGGTAGGTTTTTTGGATGGACACAACTATTAAATAAACATTTTGTGACTCCCCACCTAGCAAACCAATCTATACCAGGTCCCTCTTCATCTCGGTGTACTTCTTTCCTCCCTTCATCCCGTCCAACATCCCTATCCTGTTCCTACCCTTACATCGCTTGCCCAACATTCTCCCCTCTATTACCCTCTTCAACATTCCACTACCGCTCGATACGCCTTTCATCCATTTTTCCTGCCTCCATAGGATTTCTCTCAACAAACCCCTCTCCTCCCCCACCATTTCTAGTATTTCCTCATTTGTTTTCCTTTCGGTCAATTCACCTTCTCCATTTTTCTCCACACCCACATTTCAAAAGCCTCCAATCTTCGTCTATCCTCCTGCTTCAGCGACCACGTTTCCGCGCCGTACATAGCAACGCTCCATAGCAGAGCTTTTACGAGTCTTGTCTTAGCATCCCTACTCAACGTCCCCGTCATCAACTCCCTCCTCCTTGAGAAAGCTTCCTTGTCTAGCGCAATTCTTCTCCTTACGTCCCTACCACTTTGACCGTATTGGTCCAAAACACTTTTGATATATGTAAAATGTTCTACCTGCTCTATTTTTTCCCCGCCTATTTAAATATTTAGTTTAGCCTTTTCTTTCTAGAAAATCACATAGTCTTTGTTTTATTAATATTTATTCTCATCCCATATTTATCGCACTGAACCTCCAATTCACTCAGTAATGCTTGCAACCCCTTGGCTGCCTGAGCAACTAATGCTTGGTCATCAGCCTAACCGATTTTATGAATTCCTCACCGACTTTCATTCCTACCTCCAGTTCTTCCCATGCGTCTTTAATTATTTTCTCCACATATACGTTGAAAAGCACCGGTGACAATGGGCAACCCTGCCTTACACCTCTTTCTAACACTGCCCACCCGGACTCTCCGTTCCCCACTCGCACCTGAGCAGTCTGAGATATGTACAGGTTGCGGATCAGTCTCCTGCCCCTACAATCCATTCATATTTTCTGCAATACACGCATTAATTTTTCACAATTCGCTCAATCAAACGCTTTCTCGAAATCTACGAAACAGGCAAAATACGTCCTGATTTTATTCCATATTCCTCTTGATTAGTGATCTCATTACTGCAATGGCACCACGCGTACCTCTCTTTTTTCGCCTACTGTCGCATTCCATCCAAACCCCCGTCACTATCAAATGTTTCCCTGCAGGAACACACGTGATTATATCCTCTAACTCATCGTAGATCCTATCGACTTCTTCTTCTTTGTGGTTGCTCGGTGGCATGTATACCTGAACAATGACCAAGTTCGTCGGCATTGCTTTAATCTCTACGAGTAAAATTCTATCTGTCTTAATTCTATCCTGTCGTACAGCCTGTATATCCTGTCGACTTTCCCTCCTTACCATTGCTCGGTGAGTCGCATGTATACCTGAACAATTACCAAGTTAGTCGGTCCTGTTTTTTTCTCTACTGGCAATATGTGTTCTATCCATTGCTTGCTTTATGCTTACTACGCTTCTTCCTAGCTTCCCGTTGCCTTTCACAATAGTGTTTTTAACGTGACACCATCACTTAATGGCCGCCCCACTGGGGGTCAGACGCCATTGCAGCCGCCTCACTGAGGAACAGACGCTGCGTGGACTACCTTTAATCTGGCTCCTAACCTTCGACCTATCTGGCATGGGTAACCCTTCCAGGAGTAATTATCATTACTCCCGCCAGCACAGCTCTAGGGGTCATCGGAACACACAAGCCCTTCCACCACGACTAGGTTGTAGTCCAAGGGATATATACTATATAACACAGTAATCAACCCGAAGGTCGGTTTAGTAGGTGATGGTAGAGCTCACCCATGTACCAAGCCCGGCGGCGTGTGAAAATTCACACATCAGGGTAGGGGGGCCAGTTCCTTTCCCTGTGCCGGTTATGGTTTCCCAGGAGGATCTGGTACCCGAAAAATCAACAAGCTTGGGTGGAGCCCAAAGTGTCTTGCCCGGGAATCGAACCCGGGACCCTCCGGTCAGCAGTCCAACGCTCTACCCGCTAGACCACCGCGACCCGCATATACTATATATATATATATATATATATATATATATATATATATATATATATATATATATATATATATATATATAAAGAATAAAACAGATAACACGTAAAAGGTCTGTCAGAGTAATATAGAGTCTGACCTGAAGAAGGCCTCGGAGTAGGCCGAAAGCTTAAATCATCTACAGTGTGAGTGTCCTTTTACGTGTTATCTGTTTTATTCTGTGTTCTATTGTGCCGTCCAAAAGTTATATTGCTCTCGTGAGTACTTCCGCATCATCGATATATATATATATATATATATATATATATATATATATATATATATATATATATATATATAATGAAAATGATTCCCCATTACTAAAATGTATCACAAATATGTGAATAATAAAAGAGGTGAATAATAAAAGTAAAATGGACACGGGATAAAACAAGGATTTTACACGTAATAGGTTGGTAGAGAGAAGTTGTTGGAATCAAATCGATGAGAGAGGAAAAAATGGATTTGGAACGTATTGAGAAGAAAATGTAACGGCGAAGACATTGTGAGAGGTAAAACATAAGCTAGTTGAGAGAGACGAAAGGAAAGGATAAGTATGTTGGACGGAATGATGAGAGTTATCTACAATACGCAGTTAATAAAAAAACAATTCATTGCAGTGTTTGCTACTATGCAGAGGCTACTCAGTGTAATATTGGGAGGTTAAAAGGTGTGGATGTATCCCTGGTCCTATCAACAATCTACCTTATCTGGCTGCGTTCTACCAATCAATAATTTACCAAATGGATCTTACATAATAGCAGAACATGCAATGGAAAATTTGGATAAAAGTTTTGGAGGTTTATTGAAAGGCAAAAACATGAAATTACGATTTTGAAGTCCCTGTTTTTAACATCATGCAACAAGGGGGTTGGCCCGCATGGATTATCTACTGTTGTTTTCCCAAGAACTTCACATCTTCTTTTCTTTCCCGGGAGTGATAAACAAGTCGGGTGAAGTGGAGGTTGGATATCAGGGTCGGCGGATGAAAATGTATTTTCCTTTAAACTCCATAGACGGTCGGAGAAATAGAATGTGTGCGTTCTCAGGAAACCATATTATCCACACCTTGCACATGCGGACATACGTAATTTTTCTCCCCTCACCAACCAGAACTCCTTCCTCAACACTCTCAGTCCTCGGTTCCATTTCTTTTTTGGGCGGGGGTTAGCAAAATAAGGGGCATTAGAGGGAAATATGGTTCGAGAAAAGGAGTCTCGCCCAACACCAGACGACGCTTCTCTTGTATAAAAGCGGATGTTAATTAAGCAGTAGTAGTCACGAGGATAAGTCGTAAATATCGCCAACGGTTTCGTCCCAGAGTGCCCCGTTCACAACAAACCCCACACAACCCCGAACCCTCTCACACACTTATTAAATCCTCTTTGTTTCCATGGATACGTGGAGCAGGTGGTGCCTACTGGCGGCGAACTGAAGGGCCCTAACCTTCAGCTTCCTCGAGCACGTATTTGGCTTGGTTGGCTTTGAGGTAAGATATGAGAGTGCGGAGGCATGTCGGTGGGGAGGTGGTAAGATTAAGGACCCGAGTGTTCTAAATTCTCTTTTTTCCTCATGAAGGAAAAAAGAACTTCCACCCGTATATTAATTCAATGCATACTACAGGACAGCATCAACATCTTCTTCAATAAACATTATACTGTAATCTAAATCCACCGGCTAATTTTTTTATTTAATTTTATACTCAAGTTTGCATGCATAATTTATGGATGTTTTTTTAATTTTTCTTGTCACATTTATGCTCTCGTGAATTTGGTGCTGAAGAAACAAAATCCGCAGAAAAACTTCAAATTTTCACCTATCTAAAGAACACATACATGCGCGCATTACTTGAAGCGTACGATATTTTTAAGCGCTCATCTCAAAATACTAGTTAATTACAATTCTTCCACTAAATAACTTCCAACAAATGAAGTCAAGAACGGCTTACTATTCTACAACTGTTTCGTGGCAAAACAAAGTGACTGTCGATCAAATCTGTCACCAATTTAAATTATAGTTATACAGAGAAAACAACTAAACTTAGCAAATAAAAACATAGCAAATTGCGCTGGCAGGAATTTTATTTTTTAAATACTCCCACAAAAATGAATCTGAAATGAATAATTTTAATATTCCATAATAATAAAATTATTCTCTAAGTTAAATAAGCCATGAGTAATTGCTATTTCTTTTTTGCTTCATTTTACACAGATTACACTCTACCGGAGGAATTTTAGCAAATTAATAGAAACGTTGCGGTAACAGCATAGAATTTTTATGAAGTTTATTTATCAACGTATCACAAATACAGGATGAATACCTGCACGCAAAGACAAAATATATATGAGAAACCTATAGGGAGGGTAACTATGTGTAGAAGAAAGGAAAATCGTTTATAAAAATTTACTGATTACCGAGTAACATTAAGCAAGAATACTTTAGAATAATAACGCAATAACTCAAATCAGACAAAGATTTGTTGCATATTATTATTTTTAAAAGTACTCATATTACTTTGTACATCTTAGTGTTCAAGCAGAAAATATTGAACTTTAATTACAATTATATAAAACTATTCAAACTCCCCATCTGTATAAAAACCAATAGGTATAAAAACCTTCAATAAAATGTATTAATATGTACGCATATTCTGGTATTTTAAGGCAAAATGTTTTTCTCTATGCATGGAAAACTCATAAATACATTTAACAGATGCAAAACGCCCGTATCATTTGAATTTAATATATAAGCCAAGCCTTCATGCCACTTCCTTATTCCCTTATCACTAGTTAAAAAACGCTTCCATGTTTTTATAAACATTTATTGCAAAGTTCTGGAAACGAAAAATAACTTTAATTCAAATGAATGAAAAACGAAACATTATATAACTTTGAATAAATCACACTGTTTTTAATGCTAACAAAGTACACCCATACTTTTGTGATTCATCTATTAATTTTCATTGTTCGATGACGAATTTTTTAAAACCGCTGCTGAGGAATAAGGAGTTTTAATGCATAAACCGCAAGTGGTATTTGTTTCAAATGCTGGAGTGAAATTGGTATAACATAAAAATATGGTTGGTACCGTGTTATAAAATATAGTATATTATGTAGCATTGCCAAGCACAGGTTTGTTTTCTTAATCGCTGCTATATTAATAAATGCCGATAACACATTATGAAATCTTGTTCAAAAAATTGAACTCCAAGCAGATAAAATAATTTGGGTATTTTGAAATAATTTTTCCTATGAATTCATCGGCCGTTCCCTGAATTGAATAGAAAACTCAATGAACAAGTTAACCAATAGCTATTTACACTATTTTAAGGTTCAGAAATCAAATCCCCACGCACCATCATTATCAGAAATTCACAAATTTGATGAAAAAATGAGCAGTACGTATGTGCCTATGAAATCAGGGCGATTATAAATTATTATTTCATACATTCCTCAAATAATATAACTTTTGGGCCGTTTATGAAAGCTACAATTCCATTTATCAATGATCTAAAAACAAAATCAATTGTAATAATGATTTCTCAAATCGAATTATCCGCACTTTATGCCCATCTGCACCATTTATGCTGTACTTCCTATGACCATCAGGAGACTCCCCATGTGGAATTTGAAAGGATTTGTAATTAATCTGTATCTTTGAAAAATCGCGCCCATGACATAAAAATATATTACTCAGAATAATTACAGTAGTACAAGATGTTGTCAATATATCCTCATAAATACCTACCAGATCATTCATTTTGAGTATAGAATTCACACAATTACTTTTTAAAATAATATGTTTGAAAAGAAAAATGCTGTATTAATTGAGTATGAAGAAAATTAAACTGAATAAAAAGCAATAAAGAATAATTAAACTGGTTGCTTTGATTTGCAAGGAAAAGATGTATTAAAATTATGGATAATCTTTATTACTCGCGAAAAATGTTTTATTTTTCTGCGTGAATTTGTGTACAAGTCTCTGTTCTCTCAATTTGTAATTCCTATGAATTAGTCTAATGCATTAGCAAAAAATGATCCACCCGCCTCGGTAAATTATGGTCATCTTATATGCCAAATGCTCGTATACCGTAAGAAAAGACTGAACAAACGAATAAAGGATAAAAATTACAATTATCGTACGTCACTACATATGTTATTAAAATTTTTCATCTCATAGGACCCATAATGAGGATTTCAATTAAAATTATATGACAAATAATTTAAGTGTAGACCATCCAAAAGACTCTCAGATTCCAAAAGGCATTATGTATCGTACATGTAAATATCAAGGTCATAAAGAGGAAACAAATGTATGTTGTAAATGTAAATGTAAATGTAAATGTTGTATAACAAGCATAAATGAAATTTGAGTTTTACAGGTCTTGAGTTTTAAAGTTTTGAGGTCGGTTTGGTAGGTACCAAGGCCGATGGAGTGTGAATTTTCACACATCAGGGTAGGGGGACCAGTTCCTTTCCCTGTGCCAGTTATGGTTTCCCAGCATGGTACCCAAAAAATCAACTAGCTTGGGTGGAGCTGTAGTTGCCCAAAGTGCATTACCCGGGAATCGAACTCGGGACCTTCCGGTCAGTAGTCCAACGCTCTACCCACTAGACCACCGAGACCCACACATTTAAAAAAAATATTTTTTATATACTAAATTGAACAAAAATTTCCCGGAATAACCACCGAGTGGCGCTCCCATCGTTCCGATTTGAGTTCTGTTTTTTTTGTTAAATTGGTACATCTGTTGTTGATATTCCCTTTAAATCTTAGTGTCATAACTTGACATTTGCAAAAGTTACGTAGCCAAGAGTACATCTATCTCTGTGTGTGTTGGCGATTTTTTACAATTGCAGAAATGGATTTAAATTTGCAACAACGAACTTGTATTAAATTTTGCGTAAAAAACGGATTTAGTGGCGCACGGACGTTGGAAATGTTGGAAAAGTGTTTCGGCAACGATTCTCTAAAAAAAAACGGTCGTTTACAAGTGGCACGAGCGGTTCAGAAGTGGTCGTGAGTCAATCGAAGATGATGAACGCAGTGGCAGACCATCGACATCGAAAGTCGGTGAAAAAATTGATAAAGTAAAAGAAATGTTGGTCAATAACCGCAAATTAACCATCAGAGAAATAGCGGAGGACTTGAACGTTGCCTATGGATCCGCCCAAGACATTGTGGTTAATGATTTGGGTTTCCGTCGTGTAGCAGCAAAGTTGGTGCCAAAAGACCAATTTCATGCAAAAAAGAGACCGTGTTGACGTCGCAAAAGACATGATTTGCGAGGCTGAATCCGATCCCACATTCATCAAAAGGATCATTACTGGAGACGAGACGTGGGTTTATGAGTACGGCACGCAATCCAGACATCAGGCAAGTGAGGGGCGTTCACCAAATTAGCCGAGACCAAAAAAACCACGTCGTTTTCAGTCAAAAAAGAAGGCAATGCTGACGGTTTTCATGGATTACAACGGTGTAGTGCATCATGAATTTTTGCCAGAAGGCCAGACAGTAAACAAAGAGTATTATTTGGGCGTTATGAGACGTTTGCGTGAAGCAATTCGCCGAAAGAGACCAGAAATCGTCGCACAGTGCGTCGAGACCGTCGCACAGTGCTATCATTATTCGTAATTTTTTGACGAAAAATGCAACAAATACCATCCAACAGCCACCGAATTCACCTGATTTGGCTCCCTGTGACTTCTTTCTGTTCAATCGAGTTAAAAAACCATTACGGGGAACGCGTTTTAGCAGCCGAGAGGAAGTAATGGAAAAATCGCAGGAAGCACTGATGGACATACCGAAAACCGAATATAAAAAATGTTTCGAGGATTGGATCAAGCGCTGGCATAAGTGTGTTGCAGTCGATGGGGATTACTTTGAAGGGGACAATATAGATTTAGATGAATAAACTTGTAATTTTAATTTTCGGAATAAATTCCGGGAACTTTTTGATCACGGTAGTATATAGATATATTTATAAACCCTAACGTTAAGTGAAAAAAGGCGGTAACCATGAGGAAACTTGTTATGTGGAATGAGCCTATTTTATTTAATTGAATCTTTGAAAGTTGAATTTTGTATTGCACCTAAAAAAAATTATAATGTGGAGGATGTTTATAAACTAAAACAAATATCAAACATAAAATCAAAACGCATATATTAAATATGTTGTTTACCTACCGGGGATTAAAAAAATTCCTAACGAAAGGCATTGAATAATACGTCTAAATTTTTCAAGAAAATCTACCCTGCTCTGTCGGCAAATGTGATATGAAATGAGAGGTTGGAACGCTTGCTCCAAGGATTTTGACTCCCTTCGTCTCATAGCCGTCCTTCCACAGACTTTCTAATAAGATAAGAATACCCTGCTCTCCATTTCACTGCGTTCCCTCATATCCATCCTTGCGCGTATATCTCGTCACCCTGACCAACCACAACATCACATTATGTACCTTTGCCGCAGTGCTCCAATCAAGAACACCTCAACTCGACTCCGTCTGCGGTAGCGCTTTTTTGCCTCACGATTGCTTTTATTCAAGCTAGGATTCATCAAAAAGCACAAATAAAAACGCAAAACGGAGCACTAATAAGATGAAGCAGCTACCCTCAATGTTAAAGCGTAGCCTTTTGATTAATTTCAAAATTGCGGAAAAGGAGACAAATTCATGGCACGGTTAATATTTAGTAATGGCATCACCAAACGATAAATTTAATCAAATATACTAAAGAGAAAATGGGAAAGTATACTCGTATATTTGAACCCAGAACTAATAATTAGATCATGTAATAGTTTACACTATCTCATGTGACCTACGCAAAAGTCATGTTTTACAGTGAATTAGAAATTGAACTCCATGCAACAATTTCAAAGTGTAAAATTCATTAACCTAAAGGGGAATATTTTAAAGGTCACGAATGATTTTTACACTCTGAAATTGTTGCATTGAAATACATATTAGCGGATGAACCCGTTAAAAGTTATTATTGCGGTATCTACCACAGTTACTCGGAATTTGTACTCCATGCTCATTTTCACATTTACATAGTTTTGGTGAACTTGAAATCTAGGAAATTAATAAACTCTCAATGAAAGTTATACACGTCGTGTTATGGATGTTAAAGAATTATTCGTTATCTCATAAATATGCAATGAAACAGCGTGGCGCGGCGACTGTATGGCAAGGATAGCAGCTCTCCTTCATGTGAGAGAAGAGAAGGGTGAGAGAAAGATACCGAAATGATTGATGAGAGTTGCACTTATTTCACCATAGGCAGGCTAAATATTACTTCAGCTTCCGTGATTTGAGAGTCAAGGGGAAACCATCAAGTTATTATGCAGAGCAAAAGTAGCAAAAGCTCACCACTAGCTTTCACTTTTATTGATTTAATAATAGATGTGAGCGAACTCTCGAGGGTAAAATGCTCGCGAGGAAAACTAGTCTCAATTTGGATTTTCAAGCGTCGACTAACTAAAGGGAAGGATTCACACAAGGGCACTTCGGTCTCTGCTATGAATTGCAGTCAATTCAGACGCTGCGGAATACTGGAAAACCATGGGTAATAATCGAAGAATGGTAAAGGGAATTAGCGAAGTGAACTGCCTGTAGTAATAATCTAAAAGGCAGACGTCTGGATGAATTTTGAAATGAGATATACGAATCTCAGTTTTTATAAAATGTCTAAATCGAATTACGAATTTTTGCAGCTTCAATTAAGAATTGTAGTCATCAAGAATAACACAATCAATGGATACTATGGTGAAGTACACAAATAAGGTGAATATTTATTAAGAGCTGTAAAGTGTTCACGAATAGTAGATCCAGGGTAATATATGAAAAATAAAAAAGCAAGAGCATGTCATAAAACAAAGGAACCAAGTTTAAAAAAAGAAGACCTAGAATTTGAAGAAATGTAAAAAGAGAGCGAAAGACGAGAAAGACATCCGCAACTATTAAAAAAATATGCTCTTTTTATGACATAAATTTGATTAAACACACTGGTGTCGGAATAAGATTTAGAAACGATTACCGATTCATAAAGCGCCTGTAAACGTCTGTAAGACCTATCTAATCGCAAATATGAAGAGTTTTATCAGGAAATAAACAACCAATAACCTTTTATATCGATGAGATCAATAAAATATCTTTACAAAACATTGATACATACGTCTTTGGTGCCAATTTTCTTGGAAATAAAATACGTAGGTTATAGGAAGTAAAACTCATAAAAAATATAAATAAATTCAATGCATATCCTCAAAAAAATGTCCATTTCACTTAATAAGTGGATAAAAAGACTGTACAGTAAGAGAAAATTAATGTAGAGTGATGATATAAAATAATATACTGGGATGGAATACGTGAAGAGAAATAATTCAAATAAATAATTCTATTAAAGAGCAATACTTTAGGAGACATGATAATTTGGCAGGGAATTTTGCCATGAAATGAGAAATTTGAAAGAACGGCCATAATAAGTAACGTGGAGTTATCTTCGCAAATTAAATTTTGAAACAAGTACTGCTTACGAAAACGATTATTAAAACTAATAAAATACAAATAAAAAAGAGAATATTTGGATTTTCAGAAATCATAGTTAAAATATCAATTTAAGAGTATTTTCTGAAGTCAAAGCAATATCATTTAGAAGAATGAAAATAAATAGCAAAGGCTCGAAATAATTACCGCAACTAGCTTTTCATTGCTTATTAAGACTGAATTATATACGGCAACAACTGGACAAAGAAAATGTCTAGATTTAGGTTTCTCTTTTTACCTATGTTTCAAAGAAGCGCCAAATGAGCCATTTTCTCTATTGAAGCAGGGAATGAAATGGGAGTAATAAACTTTCACTACGCCCCACAACACGGAAAAAGTATTAGATAATGGTGGCTGAAGTAGAACTCCATTATTCTCATGCAAATATAAGTATCTACAATAAATACCGTTAGACCTTTTCTAAAACAATGAGGAACAAGTGATTCTGAATAAATAAGGCCAAAACCCGAAAAATTAGATAGGATAGATAGTAAAGTGATTGAAATATCTATATTTATATTGAATTCTTGAATTATTGCTAATAGTCAATGCATTATTAATATAAGGTTATCCACCAGTTAAGGTAGGTTTTTGGATGGACACAACCACCAAATAAATATTTTATGACACCTAACAAAACACAATCCTGCAGCCTACTCAGGTGCCCCTTCATCTCTGTGTACTTCCTTCCTCCCTTCATCCCGTCCAACACCCCTATCCTGTTCCTGTCCTTTCCTCGTTTTCCCACCATCCTCCTCTTTGTTACAGTCTTCAATATCCCACTGGCGATCAATACGACCTTCATCCATTTCTCCTGCCTCCATAGGATTTCTCCTAAAAATTCCATCTCTTAGCCTATAATACCTAGGACTTCCTCGTTTGTCTTATTTTCGGTCCATCTAACCTTCTCGATCCTTTCCCATACCCTCATTTCAATCATTGTCTATCCTCCTGTTTCTGTGACCATGTTTCGGCCCGTATGGCTACACTCCATATCAAAGTTTTGACGAGTCTTTTCTTAATAAACTTACTCAACGTCCCAGTCATCAACTTCCCCCTCCTTGCGAAAACCTCTTTGCCAAGCGCGATTCTTCTCCTTGCTACTTTGCTCCTTGCTACTCCTTGCTACTACTGTGACCGTATTGGTCCAAAACACTTCCGAGATGCGTAAACTGTTCTACCTGCTATATTTTTCCCCTCCTAATTTAATGTTGTGGGTATCCTTTTTCTTTCTGGAGAATCCCATAACCTTTTTTTATTTATATTGATTCTCATCCCATATATTTCGCACTGACTTTCCAATTCACTCAGCAATGCTTGCAACCCCTTGGCTGACTGACAAACTAAAGCTATGCCATCAGCAAACCTAACTGGTTTTACAAAATTCCTTTCCTGGCTTTCATTCCTACCTCCAGTTCTTTCCATGCTTCTTTAATCATTTTCTCCACACATACGTTGAACAGCACCGGTGATAATGGTGCTAAAGGAAGGACAGAATTCTGTTCTGTCCTTCCTTTTCTTGAGAAAGGTTGTTTGAACCACCGAAAAATCGATACCTAGTGAGCTTCTCTATTTTTGCTTGTTTCTGTGTTTTTGTCTTTGTCTACTAGTGATAATTCCAATCATATTTTATATATATATGTATGTATATATATATATATATATATAAATATATATATATATATATATATATATATATTCAAACATAGAAATAGGTATAAGGAAAGGGGATAGGAAAACACATAAAAGGCGAACACAGGACATGTGGGGAAGGCGGTTTTTGAGCAGATCACGAAAGTAAAAATGTTTCCTTGACCGGGATTTGAACACCGGAGCTTCCACTTGCCGGGCGGAAGTGGAAGATCCGGTGTTCAAATCCCGGTCAAGGAACATTTTTACTTTCGTGATCTGCTCAAAAACCGCCTTCCCCACATGTCCTGTGTTCGCCTTTTATGTGTTTTCCTATCCCCTTTCCTTATACCTATTTCAATGTTTGAATGAATATTTGTGCGCCGTATGGCGGGACTTCGTATTTCAATATATATATATATATATATATATATATATATATATATATATATGTGTATTGAAATAATTAACCATGGATATTTGTAATTTTCCTCACTGTTTTGTTTAGGAAGGGCCAATGAAGTTCCTATCTCGCTTTTGCACAGTCGCTAATTTAATAATATACACTGCTATAAACAAGAAATATGTAGCTTAATTACCTCACAACCATGTGAAGAGGTAATACACTCTATGTTATGAAATAGATAATGCCTAAGAAATTGCGACTCCATGAACCGAGGGACCGAGTGATTGAAGAAACCCTGTGAGTATCAGTTGAAGTAAGGAAACTTCTGCGGGCATTGTCAGAAGAAGAGGAAAACTAATTGGTCTCCTGCCGAGTTACAATAGTTTCTCGAAAGCCTTGATGGAGGGAAGAACTACAAGGGAAACCAAAGCTGACTTACGAGGAAAGGGTGATGGAAGACGTTACTGCTTTGAGCCACCGTGGGGGGAAGGGAGAAGCAGTTGGGAACATTTATAAGGCTACTACAAAACCAATCCCCGGATTTATGACGGTGATATGCGATGAAAGAGCGACGTGGGAACGCCCGACTCGAAAATGGGACGACGCGAATCCAACCAACATAAATGCTCAAGTGACGCAATGGAGAATTAAAGACTGTCGCCCACCACTAGAAGTGCCTAGGAACTCCGTGCACGTCCTGTCTCCGTCTCTCTTCTATCTCTCTAGCCACCCGAATCCCCATCGGTGCCACATGCGAGACATCAATTCACCCCTTCCCTCCCATTCCGTGTTGTAAAGGTGAAGGATTCGATCTCTCTAACACACACACCCTCTCTCTCTCCCCCATCGACTTTGAAAGCGAACGCGTACTCGTCAGATTGATTGTGTAGGTGGGGACTGTGGGGGTGTGAAGGATGGGAAAGGAAGGGAAGGAGGGTCAGGGGGTTTCGTGAGTGTCGGTATACCCTGCGAGGATGTAGGATGGAGAGGGAAGCTTTCAGGGCGTGGAGGGAAAGCCTTCTTCCCACCCACACCCCGCCTTCCCTTCGCCGCTTCAAACCCAAGCGCACCTACACTTTTTTTCCCTCTCTCTGGGTCGTTTGAAATGAGAAGTCAGCGAGCGAAGTCAGCAGTTCCCGCGAATCCCTTGTAGAGGGCGGAGGATGGAGGAGAGGAAAAAAGCCATGAGATCAGCAATCTTCAGACACACATGCCCTTCTCATACCCCTCCCCTTCCCCTATTTTCAACACATGTGTGTTTTTGTATGTATATATGTAGTCATATATGAGTCAATGCGGATTTTGATATATTTTATGCATGTAAAATTGAATATAAACATATAATTTTGTTTATGTGGGTGTATATATTCATACAGGATATATATATATATATATATATATATATATATATATATATATATATATATATATATATATATATATATATATGATTTAAGCTTTCGGCCTCGGAGTAGGCCGAAAGCTTAAATCATCTACAGTGTGAGTGTCCTTTTACGTGTTATCTGTTTTATTCTGTGTTCTATTGTGCCGTCCAAAAGTTATACTGTATATATATATATATATATATACAGTATAACTTTTGGACGGCACAATAGAACACAGAATAAAACAGATAACACGTAAAAGGACACTCACACTGTAGATGATTTAAGCTTTCGGCCTACTCCGAGGCCTTCTTCAGGTCAGACTGAGACTGAGACAGACTTATATTGCTCTCGTGAGTACTTCCGCATCATCTATATATATATATATATATATGTATATATATATATATATATATATATATATATATATATATATATATATATATATATCCAAGCTAGTTGATTTTTCGGGTACCAGATCTTCCTGGGAAACCATAACCGGCACAGGGAAAGGAACTGGCCCCCCTACCCTGATGTGTGAATATTCACACGCCGTTGGGCTTGGTACACGGGTGAGCTCTACCATCACCTACTAAACCGACCTTCGGGTTGATTACTGTGTTTATGGTTTATATATATATATATATATATATATATATATATATATATATATATATATATATATATATATATATATATATATATATACCTGTATATAGATATTTATGCACACATATACACACAAACACATGAACCCGTGTATTTAGAAGTATATTTATGTGTGTAAGCCTCAATATAACTTGAAGTATTCCTTTTTTTAGAATTAGCAGCGCTATTTCCACAAATTATTTATTTATTTTGTATTAGCCCGCAAACAGAACTTCGACCTCCTCCAATAAAAAAATATATATATATGTATATATATTTCTCCACATAATATACGGTTAGAGCATCATCTGATTTTTATATTTATGTATATAAATGCACTTTCCCGGAAAAGCCACGAACGTGCACAATGAAACTCACTAAATAGTCGCAGCAAACACAGAAACCAAAACACACAAAAGAGGGACTCACTAGTTCTCGAATTTTCGGTGGTGCAACCACCTTTCTCAAAAGGAATTAGGAACAGATGACAGAGATGTACTCTGACCGTATATATATATATATATATATATATATATATATATATATATATATATATATATATATATATATTTCTATATATAAACGATAAGTATAATGTATATAATGTATTTAAGACGTTTAGAGATTTATGTGCGTGTATTTATATACATATATATATATAAATATACACATAATTAAATCTCTAAACGTCTTTCCCCCATGGTGCAATTCTTCCTCAGTTTCGCTTTTTTGTTCGATCGGAAGATGGTTGGGGAAGAAGATTGATGTCGCCGCGGCGGAGAAAGAGTATATCATTTCATGCGAAGAGTAGCTTCCTTTCAGGAGAGATGCTCATGGGATGCAGGAATTCCTGTAAATGCCGTTTTCTGCGTCCAACTGTGTAACAAATCCCCATTTTATTTTTGCTGGTATGATACTATCTTATGAAACCATTTTATCGTCTATCTGCAGTCTAATTTGACATCCTATAACAATTAATTTTAGTTCCTCATATGGAGGTATCAACATATTTCAACGGAGGCCAAATGAGATTGCCTTTTCCCTCCATATTAGAAGCTCAAATGTACTATCTCAGCACAAAAAATAGCTATTTTTTGTGTCTTCAAGAGAGCATTTTAACATGGTCAGTTAAAATGCAAATACATTTAACGCTAAAAAAGACTTAAAAACAATACTTTCTGAAGGGAGCTAAATATTGTGCAAACACATTAAAGATCATTTAAAACAATATTTGTTTAGTCATTGGCCACTTATTTACGGTAGAGGTGTCAATAGATAATCCATATTTTAAACCCGGTGATGCAAATTGAGACCTACAGGAAAAACTTTTGTTTTGTTTTGTGACACTATGAGCTTTTGGGTTACAGATATTCCTGTCAAATAGCAGATAATATATGAGAAGAAGATAGTGGCTTCTCATGACTTTGAATACGTTCTTCAAACACTGGTTGTGTTTAAAAACCACAGATCACAAAAGTCACCAATAAAGCGGATCTTCTTATCGTTTCATACCATATCGATAGAAATACTGAGTAATTTATCAATGCTAGAAAGGTAATACAAAATTTTGCGAAAACCGATAATGAAAAAAAATAACACACGCAAATGTACACTTCATCTACATGTACATAATATCACGCAACCCGCGGCAAGGGCGTATTAGGGTGTTAGGTCATTACCCGTTAAAGGGAACATACCCAATTCAACATCTACATCTTCATGCTAACCTACACTCTAGTGGGCTTTAACCTTAAAAAAAGCTTTACAAGTCATACGAACAAAATGCACGCGAATATACTATTAACTAACATACCCATACACCTTAGAATGTAGTACATATTTATTTAAATATATGGAAAATAGAATTCAAATACATAAAACCCCGCAAGCCGTCGCAAAAGCGTGTGGCAGGAAGTGGCAGGACGCCATCCATTCTCAATATATGTGTAATCCCTCTATTTCCTCATGCACCTGTCATTTCGCAATCCACCAAAAACACGTGAAAAGAGGGCAACTGAATAACAATAATGCAAATTTTCTACACATTTAACGAGTATTGCATGGTTAGCAGCTATTTCTATGCCTGCAAATGGGGGATAAAAATATACCTTAAAAGATGGCAGGCATACTAGCAAGTCAGACACATATTAACGGTTAGTATTCCACTTCTGGATGGTCAATTCACATATACATTAGACTTTATATACATTCATCTTCACCCCACCTGGCACACGGCGGGGTGAGTTTGGATGCCAGACTTGGAGAGTTTTGTGGGATTTAAAACTTGTAAACCACTATTTTCTTCTGCATTTACCAATTACTTCTTTTGGTGTTCCTCCTTTTACTATTTTTCATCCATCCATTAAGCCATCTATCACTACCCTTGGTTTTCGGTCAGTAAGGAAGTCCCGAATCCAGTATATTACTTTGTCGTTTATTTCATACCATTGCAGCTTGTGGATCAATTTATCGTGAGGGACCTTATAAAAGAATAGCATTTTAAAATCCAAGAATATCGCATCTACTCGTTTGTTTCCTTTCGTATCGATTGTAGAATGTTAAGTTTAAAAAGTTCCATTGATTGAAAAGTAAAAAGGCGAAATTTCAACAGAACATGGATTTGAAACATTCGCACAATGCTCTTCGCCACCAAGGACACAGGTAGGGAATGTGACACAACGCTGCAGGCAGTTGGAGGGTCTCCTTCTTCAGATAGAGACGAGGGATGGAAGGAGGATCTTGAAAACAAAAAACAGGACAAGCAATACTGTAACAAGCACAACATTCTTTGTGGCAGTCCCATGCGGTCGTACGGGAAGGGTTTTGACCACAAAACAAACGATTTAGTGAAAGTGCATGCATTTGAGTAGAACTAATTATCCTCTAGATGGTGTGGGTAACCAGTAGAACTCCTTCTATCTATATACCCTACAGTTGCTATCCCCTAATCTTAATGATATATACGTACATGGTTCATTGTCTTACCCCATAGAATCATTACAGAAAATATGGAATAATTTTTATAAAAAATATCTGATGAAAATCGAAGCGAGCGAAAGGGATATGGAGCTTGTTTCACAAATTATTAGGTAGAGACATTTAAAGAATAACGTTAAGAGATAATATTAAAAGTGAGATGATTAGGCGGCTTTGGATACGCAGTAATGTGGAAGGAGATGAGCAAGTATTACTATGGGGCCGTGTTCAACGAAGAGAAAGGGCTATTAAGAGAACAAGCAAAAACCATCAGAGAGAGAGAGAGAGTTTATCCCTGCATGCTATAATGGGGAAAGGAACGTGACGGTGGAAAATAGATTAGGTTATGAAGGTCGATGGAGTAAAATTATTGGAGAGGGAATGTAGAGAAAGGGAATTATTGCAATTTGGAGGGACTGACATAGAAGGGAAAGGCTTTGATTGTTTCCATCTATTTTATTAAAAAATACAGGAATATACTGTACACATATATTTTAAGAGATTGTGTATACGTTCCTTAACATGCAATCGGAAAACATTAACAGACTTTACGGAGTTTTTTTTACTTTTTATCTATTTTTTTGATTAAAATTAAGTACGATTCCTAAATGTCCGTCGTTTTAGTCAAAACCCTTCACCAGTGTAGCACAAAGTTTGGTATTGTGCAGCCAGCGTCAGTCTGTGTTTACGGTTCTGAATAAATCTAAATATGACAAATACTATATTTCGATTTCTCATTTTAATTCCTCTCAAACATCTTCGCAAATAGTGTTAATTAAATTTATTATTACTATCCATTATTATAATAACTCTTGCTACTTATTTTTACATTACTCATTTCTAGTCCTTGTACTACCTCAAATGCATTAATATCAGTTTTGGATATACAATTTTACTACTACATGCAGCCATAAATTATCAATTTTGTTAATGATATACTTTAACTGTTTCGGGCTCTATTGTAACCACGGGTTCAACTGTAAAAATGGCTTCAATTGTAAACATGGGTTCAATTGTTAATCATGAAAATTTATTTAGGAGTTGTATTTAATTTAGGATGTGTACACTTAACTTATGAAGAGATGAAATTAATTGCGTTTATTTAAAAGAGCATTGAACGATACTTCCAACGTGGTTGGCTAGATTAATCCGGTGTCTCACGTTTAAATATTGGAAAATCGAGATTTTTCACTATAAACTAATGTAGACCCGCAAAGGAAGGATTCGATCAACACTATTTTTTTTCAATTTCTAGCTCAATGGCTGTCCTAAAATATTGAATGCTACCGCGCAAATAATTTCCAATAAAACATTATTTTCAATTAAGAGTAAAATACCCTAACATTGCCGCGCGATCAACTGTTAGTTTGACGTTAGTTAGATACTTGGAATATGTCTTTCCACCATATTTAAATTTTCCAGCTGACTTCAGTATTCTTAAGGACGTCAAAAATCTATCATCGCGACGCGGCCGCCAAATTCCCTTTCATCTTCACCACTGAGCGTGGTCATCTTCCATGAGAGAACTGCGGGCTAGGTCGAGGAAATAAGTAAATGCGATAGAGGCGATGAAAGCAGTTCTTGTTCTTACGGAAGTGTAAGGAAAAGAACATTAGAATATCTACATCTACATAAGTACCCTGCGAGCCACCAAAAAGGTGTGTGGCAGGGGGTGTAGCACCATGAGGGAAGGGTAAGGGTTGAGGGGGTTGGGAGTTAGGTGAGGAAAGGTGGGGGGAACCTGTAGGGAAAAAAAAATATATATATATACACACATACATATATATACATACATACATACACAAAAATTTAGAAGAATAAATATAATGAATATGATACATTCTTTGGGGAATATTCGAACAATGAAATAAATGGAAATAACTGAAGCAAATCATGTAAATAGAAGTATTTATTGCCGAAATCATCTTTAATTCTATAAAAGAATTAGTACGCCTCGTACATATTGGCGGTAGTACTAAATTGACAACCAACTCGCGAGCTCGTTTGAGTTCTTGAGGGAACTGAGTTCTTGATACCGTATTTTGGGGAAAAATGAGCATGTTTTCTGAGTAGGTTTTTTTAACTTAGGAGCCAGTAAGTGGGCTAGTGCGGAGACACTAGATACCACTGGGCGGGTATGAATAACACTTCTGTATATCTTTGGAAGATCAAAGAATCTGAGTGTTTGGGGATTCATTGGTATAGGTTTGGTGGTATCACTCAGCTTAACAACACTTCATATCTGGACAGAAATGTCTTGACTTCTTTCTGGTGTTCTGTAGTGGGATCACGAGGAATGCTGACTATTTTATTAGACAAAATGTAGTCTTCACATTTTTTTACATAGAAATTCTTGACGACTGAATTTCCCTTATCTGCTCTTGTGACAAGGAGCTTTTAAATGGACTTTTTTTAGGGATGAGACAGCCTTAATAACATCACGTGAGCCTATTTAACTGGTGGAATTTAAAAAATTCCTGTATTTCGCCATTTCCCTTGAAATGAACTCTTTCTGCGTTTCCATTGCCGAGGGCCAAATTACAATCTACTGCGAGACATTTTAGGTCTTTAATGGTTACTCGGACTTTGGGATCGTACATGAGGCTTTTGTGGAGAAAACTCCATTCCTCTTGGTGGAAAGTTTGGTTAGAGAGATTGATAACCATTTCGTTGAATTTTATGGTTTGAGAGAGCAGTTCGAACTAAGCTTCTTTGTCTTTGGTTGACCTCTCAATATTTTTACGCAATGCGGCCCCTTTTTTTAAAGCGACTTCACTCGCACTCTGACGTACACCATCATCCAAGACCGACCATTCCACTCAATGCAGGGAATCAGTAATCGCTGTGAATAATAGAAAAAGGTAGAGAGAGATGGAATACCTCTTGAAATACTCTTCGTCTAGTGTTCTCGTACTCTCTTGATCCTAGCTCGTCTTGCGGTTTCGCTGTCGAATTTTGCTGCCAAAGAATTGGAGCTGCAGATGACATTGATGTACTTCGGAGTGATTCCGCGAGCGAGCCGCTGGTTGTTGAACAATATGTTAAAAGAAGCAATCCGATGTCTGGTGGCCAACTTCCGGTAGATTCTGACCTTCATTGCGTTTCTGGCGCACTTGATAAATACAACAGTTTCAGGCTGAATTTCGCGGAATCCCTACATGATGAGGTAAGAGAAAGAAACTTTGCACTTCCACATAAAGATGTATCACTTCACACGACCATGGTTTTGATGCAGCGTATCATCATCAGGTGGCCTCAATGAAAAACTTTTCAACTTATATAACCTGGCTTCAAGAGGAGAAGAGAAGGTGGGGGGAGTAAGGGAGGATCGCCTCCTCCTCCTAAGGCCCTTTTATGTGTTTGCCCTCCATCAAAGTCAAATATTGGTACCAATATATCTGCTGTTCATGAGGTTTATAATATTCCTGGTATCTGGAGTATCTTCAGCCACATTCACCCACAGCTATTGTACGTCAGGTGTTCCCCTTTCTCTCAAAAAATAAGTCAACTTCCATATACGATATGTACATATGTGGTGATTTGGTTTCTCATCTGTTCCCTCAACAAGAGAAAACAATCAATGAACATTTCATCTATTCTTGCCTACCAAGAAAGAGTTCAGTCTTCTTCAGCTACGAACGAGTTCAGTCTTCTGCTTCAGCACCCACACAATTCTCAACTGATTCATATTATATTCAACGCAATTATTCTTCAAATTCCCCATACTTACCGTATTTACTCAAAGGTTTTGCTTACACTGTACTATTCAAGTTACTTTTTCGTAAAATAATGGAGGGAAGAGTGCCCTGCCACTTGTGCTTCTCTCGATTAACTCCCATTTATCAATAAATCGTATCCAAAACTTGATAATAGCATTTATCCACACTTATGAATCGGAGATAATATCAAGTTATTCGATTTTTTAGGGTAGCTTAATACACATAACCATATATGGGACTGAGTCTGAAGGAAATGCCGTCTTAATCAAAACGTATCATGAAAAATATGGCACAGGTAAGCATTAAAAAGGGATAGTGAGCAGAGAGACAATTTACAGATCGAAATAAAGAGTTTTCCGCTAACGTGGGTGCGTTTCGACATTTATGTACCTACAGCGAACAAGCGTAAACGTTTGCAAGGCAAGGGTTTCAGCTGGGAAAAATATTAAGCGGCAACATTATTAGCAGCACATCTAAATAACCAAGATATTGCAGTAATTCTTGAGTACTTTACGGCAATATTACGAGAGGTATGGAATGAGGATTACACGCGAGACTAGAAATGATAATGTAGGAAGACTAAGTTAAACATTAATTTATGAGGGGATTAATTCGAGCAGGTGCAGCTAGACTAGTAAACAGATAAATTTACATGCGTAGTGGTTTAGAGATCTGAAGCCTGGTATTTGAGGCAAAGGATGAGCCTAGATTGGAATCTATTGAAATGTGAGGGTCTCCAAAAATGGAGGAAAATCCTTTTGGTTAGTAAGAAATCCAAACGCGGAGGTATTAAAATGGGTGAGCGAAAAGAGGAAATTGCTGGGTAAAATCCGAGAACGGCAGATTAAGTGGATGGAGGAGAAACGGAAAGGAAGTGGGGTGCTAAAGGCAGTGATGAAAGGGAGAATATGTTGTGATATATGTAGAGATTAGAAGATAAAAGGCTTTCTAGACGACATGAAGGCAGGTGGAAGGTAAAAAGAAATGAAGATTATATTAAGCGGGAAAAAGTAAAGGGAATTCGCACAGTACTGAGAAGTAAACTGACGCGAAGGACCGTCAAAACTTACTTGTAGATAAGTAGAAAACATATTTAAATTCCTCCGTTTAATCTTTAATAACTACCAACATATTCCTGTCATACGAAAAGGTTTATTTTTCATTTACTTTACATACTTGTATTTACGACAAACAAAAGACACATTTCCGTATGACTTGAAGTGAGTTTTTTATAAATAGGAAGACTTGTTGATTAATTAAATGATGAAATCCTTGGCAAAGAACGTCAAATCCACTGAATTTCACTATAAAACCTACCACCTCCATCAAATCAAATCATATACCTTAAATAGTGATGTTTTAAATGTTACTTATTGCATGGTGATAGACGGCAGAAGTATAACCAGATCTTCTGTCTATGAACGTAAAGGGAATGAGTTCCATTCAAGCCAGCCTAACGAAAATCACGGAAAAATCTGGTTTTTGTTCATTAAGTTTTCGATACTGATTGGTAACACTGCGGGTACTTCTAAAACCTCCAGAATAGATAAGAAAACGTCAATAAAACGATTAATTTTTTCTTGACACCAACCTGGTAGCTCCCCTTTTGGCGGCAGAAAAGTCTAATGGAAATGGCTTCCGGCTAACAACCGTAAGTTTCCTGTTCAAAATCGTAGTTTTTCCTCTTGGCACTTGCAAAATAATATAGATTGTGCGATATTTTAGTCATCTGGAAAACGTAGGTCGTATCGGAAAATGTATGAGCACCCTCATCCCCAATCAATGTGGTACTTCTCACGCGAGAGGGCTTAGTAGTAACTGAGCTCTGCACTCATTTATCGCCGTAACTTTCATTTTGAATACTGCTAGTTTAGGTGACTTTCAGTGTGGTTCTAAAACATAAAAAATCGATAAAAGCGTAATTACTTAGAAAATGATTCCCAATATTTGAATGACTTGGGCCTTATTCTTTACCTTTCATTATTTTTTTAAATTGCGCACCGGGAAATAACATTCACAAGATTTATTTTTTTACTTAATAAACATTAAAAGGAAAGACAAAGGGACTCGAAGAGAATCAAAGTAATTTTAAGGTAAGTGAAAATTGAAAATAAAGAATACATTTATGAGTTGTTCACAGTTTTATTAAGTGCAGGTATCGTAAACTCACAAGGTGAGAATAATTATTCATACTTCAAGGGCTTCCGGAATATATTTTTTTACAAGAGAGAATACAGATAGTCCAAAATCCATAGACACAATAGCGATAAGACTCACTTAGAGTTGACTCGGAGCTCGGAATTGTGGAAAAGTCACGGATAACCTCTTGTATATCATTTACGGCCAACCAAAAATCTCCTTGCTCAATATACATCTTGTATTAGGTACGTGAGTTCGTGTTTTTATACCAAGAGCAAAGCTATTTAATCAAGATTTTGTCAATTAAGAATTTCGAAAAAGTATTTGGATATTCATCGACATCTTCACTATGCCATTTAAGTCGCCACCAAGTCGTGTGGTGGGGACGTTACGAAAGCTGCTTCTTATGTGAGAATACATAATTATATTTGCACATGAGCATAAAAAATATTTAAAAACTACATGTTAACTCTTAAACATAAATTGCAATGATGGATTTTCAAGTGAAGACTTAAATCTGATTTCTTGGAATCATAGTGCATTTGTAGCTACGAACGATTTTTTTCGAAGCTACTCATGCTAAGCTGTTAGGACTACTTATGTACCATACGAGGGAGATAACGAATTTGAACTGAATCGAATTATGTAGAGGGGGTTCAATCTTTTTTCTACTATATTATCGAGGATAGATATCAGGTAACGTAACGTAGGGCCATAATATTATCCTCGTTTATATATTCATGCAACAAATTTCAACATCGTGTGTACATGTATCTGTCTTTGTTCGTGCATGCATTAGAATGGATGTGCATCTAATTCCCATATACTTAATACTAAGCAAGCCGCCGCAAGGGCATATGGCGGGGGATGTTAGGGAACCACCCGTAATTAAGAAAAATAAATCACATGCAAAAGCCACAAATTTATACCGTCCACAAACAAAACATGGTATAAGTACATTCATGCAAAAACCCTTACACCCCGCACCCATGCAAACACACAAACTACCAACTAACATACCACCATATCCACCTAAAAATTCGATGGTTGTGAATCTTTCTAAAAGGCTAAATCTCGCTTATTCTCTTCGTATCTTAAATGGCTCCCAGTCTCCCACACTTTTGTTGTAATGACAATTTTGAACGAATCTGGAGGATTTTCTCTGGGCTTTATTTCTTTTTGCCAAATTTTCTCCAAACGATCCCAAATACTTGCGAAATATTCCATAGGAAATCTAACTAGAGAAAAATAACACCTCTCTTTGACTTAATCATTGAATTTCCCCTCTACCCGTTTCTTTAAAGCGGTTCGCATATTGTCCTGATATGTTCTCCCCATCAAAGGCGTGGTGTTAAAACTACCCCCAAATATTTGACTTGATTAGCCGAAGTTAGCACTGAACCCTGTATTTCGTAGTTTGTGTCCTGTTCGCCACTTCCTTTTTTCCAAAATTTAAAAACTGTGTATTTGTTTATATTATGCATTATTACCCATTTCTCGCAATAATCCGATATTGTGTTCAAGTCTCTAGAGAGTAGCTTGCGATTTATTGACTCCTTATTTCCCTGTATATTACAGATAGAAACAGCTGTACTACACTTCCCTGGGGAGGATATATACATGTATACACTCATACGTGTACCCACATATAAATGCACACACAAACTCTTTGGCAGACAAGACAAATTTTTCAAACACCTGAGAGAAGGTCATTCTCACTTTTTCTCATATTACTGACTAGCCACGTGGCAGTAAATATTTATATAATTATAAATATTTATTTTATTCAATAAATATTTATAAAATATTCCATAATCATTAATCAAAGGTGGTTTACTTTAAACATACCACAAACTATGGTTTACTATGAAAATTCTTCTGGTTGTAATACATTCATGTCTTGACCTAACGTACCGATCATCAATTCCCACCTCTTCTAAATTCTTTCCAAGATTACGCATTTCTTCTCTTAATTTTCATCCTCATCTCCTTATCTTCCAAAGTTTTTACTAATTCATGTATTCTCTGTTCCATCTGCTTAAATTTGCCCCCAACTTCAACGTATAACTTTTATATCTACTTTAGAATCTCATTAATTTGGTTTCAAATGATTTATCCTCATTACGTATACCACTTAGCCAGCAAAACTCTAGAATGGGTAAAAAATGAGTCGAATTACTCCTTAACTTGCTGTTCATCAACCGATAATCTAAATGACTTTTAGCAACGCACCAACTTTTCATTTTCGCTCTTACTCATACTTTTCTTATCCTCATCCGGCACACGCATAGATTAAAAATCAAATTACTGACAGGGTGTAATTAAGCAAATTAATTCCTTAATCCGCAGACAATCGATGCTTATTCCGAATTTTTACTACCTACATTTACAAAGGTTACTGTATGCATGAAAAATTATTTAAATATATTATCTACCATTAAACCTCATTAAGCCCAAATTACATAAATTCAAAGATGAGTACTAAATGAAACTATTAAAATAATACCAGTATTACACAAACATGCGTGATGCATGAAAGCAAATCAGCAAATGATGATACTTTTTTGAACCGAAGGACTATGATGGAAATGAAAAATGGAGTGAGGAAAGGGTATATCTTATAAAAAATTTTTGAAAACTAAAACATGCTGGTCTTCAGGCGGTAAAGGTTTAAGACGGAATGAACAAAGATGGCGAGTTTCCATTTGGAGGGTTTGAGAGGAATTATTAGGGTCCTGTATTTATAAGTCTGCAGATATTGAAATTAGGAATCGATCGCATGAAAATCTTACCTCTCGACTAGCTAATGAAATTATTAAGAGGATATGTCTCTCTTCCTTAAAGCTACTAATTATTTCAGTCATTAAAAATGAAATGGATTAGACCTCAACATTTCTAGTGATGAGATATTTCAGGGAGAAAACCCCAGAGTATACAGGGCACACTACACTGAGGACAGGCTACGAACCGGAAAGTGGAAAAGGGTATTTTGAGTATCTTAGAACTGCTATGAGTCTAGGTACGAGAGAAGCAGAAGGGGTATTTCCAAAAAAATTGCGCTAGACGAAGAAGTCTGCGCACGTTGAAGAGAATCGATGTTAAGGACGTTGAGTAAAGATATTAAGAAAGGATTATTCAAAACTTCCCCATAATGTGTGGTTAGGTTCAGAAATATGGTCGTTGGAACAATATGAAAAGCGTAGTTTGGAGGAAAGTAAGGAGTGGATGTAAAGAATGGCACCGTGAAATGGATAGATAGCAACAAAAATGAAGCAGTAAATATGATGAAAGAGGAGAGAGGATTTGCGACATAAAAAAGGAGGCAGGAAAGATGAGTGCAGGGAATTTTGATCAGCGATGGGATGTTGAAGACTCTTCTATAGGATAGTTTAGCAAGTTTAATAAGGGAGACGAAAAAATTAGCCATGTTGGAAGGAATAATGGGAAGATGAAAGTATGTGGACTTGAAGAATGGTTTATTTTAAAAGTCAAGACGACATGTTGTTTTACAAGTAATGACAACGAAATTTATCATGGTTCAATTTATGTCCGTGCAAAAAATTCCTCAAACGGTAGATTAACAACGATAATTGAGAGATAGTTCACCGTAATTGAGGAATGTTTGCGTTTATGTGACGAAGCCAATAAACACGGACTAACCATTAATTTAAACATTATACTTTATAAATATAATTCGAAAAATATTTCCAAAATATACTGCTGGATTAATTTAATCTCAAATTAGGCGATTATATTTAGCTTATAATCAAGATATTGTTTTTTTTACATTCAAACCTGGAAAAGTATCAATAAAAGAATGATATATATGAAGGGAAACGCTTTTTCCAATTACGATGAGAAATTGGAAAACTGAAATCTTAAGCTCTGATAAAACCAAACCAATATGGGAAGAGGTCAGTCTTTAATGCAAATTAAATCAATGTGCAATGCATAAGATTTAGAAGCTATACTATCCCATAATATTTTAAATAACATTTTAAAGACGATATAACCCTCGCCTGTAAGAGGATACGCCTAGTATAACCTTGCTAAGAGAGAATTATGTGTGGTCTAGCATGAAAAAGGCAGTTTTCAAACACTTCAACAAATTAAACTCTCTCCTATCAGAATATTTTTATAAAAGCATTGGGAAAATAATTGAACTTGCTGGGTTCTAGTTGAAGGTAGAACCAATTAACTCCTTAAGTATATGTTTTTAGCATTTTATTGATTAACAAACTACCATCGTATTTCTCAAAGTTCTCAAGTTAACATTTAACGACAATGGGCTTGAACATGGACAAAATAGGAAATTAGTTAAAAAAATTCCGCTGTATTTATAGTCTATTCTTTTTGGACATGAAAATAGTGTGTAACATTAGAGAGGTTGCCTTACATCTGTGTGGTATTCCGTAAGCCATCAATGGGGTGTGTGATATGGCGGTGAGTCAACAACGGGCAAGTAGCATCATTAACCTTGGTCATGCTATAATGATAACTGACAAAAAAGTGTTAAAAAACGGACTTATGTACAGCTTCTACGGTATATAATTGAAACATACTTCTCTACGTATGTGTAATTAGCTCCTAAGGAATAATAAGTAGAAGAATGGAGGTAGAATTAGTATATAAAAAATAACAAGCAGATCAAAATAATGGATTAGATAAAAATGTTGTTCTAGGTTACTTCAAAGTCAAAAACATATGACCCCTGTATGATCGTTTGGATTTATTCTGATGCCTTATAATTCACGTGAAAAATGATACCTTAAATCAGTTGTTCAAACGATTTATCTCTCTACAACCTTATTTTCATACTCTCTCCTATAGTTGTATCTGAGGAATAATTTACACAATACTCTAGTCAGACAAAAGCGAGTTTTATGAATTCAACCGTTGTTAGTAAAAGTACCAATCTAAAGCCTATCTTTATTTACAAGAATGTTACATCAATCAACTATTCTCATAAAATTCCACGAAGAGAAAAATTGCTATCGGACGTTGGTCTAAGGTTAAAAAGCCAAACCAAGCAAACAAAAAGTTATTGACTTTGGAGCCTATCGCATTATTTCATGGGGAATGGCCTGACACCTTTATAAATCGTAATTTTCCGCGTATATCTATCTACAGGGGTTAAAACATTTCTAAAACTGCTAAATAAATGCCTAACTGAAGGCACGCGTGTAAGCGGTCGGTGTCTGGATAGCTCAGAAATATGACGATGGAGCTTACCTTTCTTTTCGAAATTATATTCCCTGGAGCAAATTATGCATTACAAAGTAAAACAGCTTCCAAACACGTTCCCAACGTCAATGAGAGGCATCACGTTCTCATCGTAAACCAGGGATGAAAACAGCTCCTTCCAGCAGAACATTCCGCGGCGTCCCAGGTTATTGGTGGCGAAACAGCTGACTCGCAATTCCACGATTTCGTCTTATACGTGACTCTGACACGCCTTAGGTGATCAATGTCAGCGTCGAGAAAATTGGAAGCAGAGAAAGGAGAGATGCAAGGAAAATGGATTGCTGATAAAGTATGAGTAAAATCTTAGTAAAAAGTAAAGTACCATCTTAGAATAAATAATCTTCCGACATCAACTACGTAGAGTAGTTATCGTAAAATAAGCTCAACATGTAAAACCTGATCTTTGCGTGACTGGAATTAATTAGGGCCAATTAACGATTACAAAACTTAACACAAAAATAATTGGGAATTTTTAACACGATGTACTCTTAGACAAAAAAAAGAACAAATATTATTTTGAATTTTTCTCAGAAAATTTCAAAAAGACGGTATCGATTGAATAAAGACGGAGTCGAATCTTGTAATTATGCTTGTTAAACAACAGTTATCAGCCCATAGATTACTTTGATTGGTAAGAGTACAGCTCACCTATTACTAAGCTCAAAGGTGTTTAACATATCAGGAAAGGGCCAGTTCCTTTTCATCTGCAGCCCATGGTTACCCAGAAATATCTGGCACTTAGATAAAATCACACAGCTTGGATGAAGCTGAGGGTTCCCAGAGTTTAACTCGGAATCAAACCCAGACCACTCAGTCAATGGTCTATCGCTCTAACAACTGCATTGCCACGTTTGCCCATTTAAATCCAATAACGCATGTAAAATTCACACATTAAGTCATTGCGCTATTTCCGACAATTCTAGCCTTCAAGACACCACAATGTTTCCAATACATCCGGTTCTAAAAATCATTTTCATTTCGCGATAATAATTATTCATTCCCAAGATATTCTTTCATAGGTTAGGAAAGGTGTTCAAAATGAACACTCGAATATCACTTGAGAGAATGAGTGAAAACAATTCGTGAAGCCTGCAGAGACAAAAAGAAACGGAAGAGAGAGAGAGAGAGGGGCACACCTTTTCCCTCCATCCTGTTAGTCTGGCGGCCGTTGAAAAGAATTGGCGCCACTGAGGAAGGATCACCGGGCAAAAAACCACGCCCTCCCCCGCCCCACCCTTCCAACCCCTCTTCCGCTACAGAATCCTCCCCGACTGCGCCGGTGGAGATTGCGGGCCTTTCGTTCATGCGACGCGGCGGACGGGTGGAACGGGGTGCGGGGGAGGGGTAAGAGGGAGTTTTTGGGGAGGGATGGGCCCGCTTGGAGGTGGGACAAGATATATCGCCCAGCGCTGAAGAGGGGGGAGGTGTCAGAGGGAAAAAAGGGAACATTAAAAAGGTCGGAAGAAAAAAGAAAAAGAGGAATTCGAGGTGAAATCGCGCAGGATTTTGGAGAGAGGAGTAGGTTGGCAGCCCTTTTTGTTTTATCCCCATGACAACCGCGATGCAGGGGCACGGGAAGACGCGCTGCAGAGGGAGATGGATCCGGGAAAGGTGGCGCTCAATGAAACACCTGCACTGTAATATCTCTTTTGGGTCTGTGTGCATCGAATAGCTATCCAGTTAGGCATGAACTCGGTTTGCATTGAAGTATCACCTTGAAAGGTAAGTATCAATGAAGAACCACACACGAAGAAAATAACAATTTTCTTATGAAATTGTAATTAGAAGTTAACCAAATAATCGCTCTTAGCAGTGCTTCAACGAAACAGGATGGGTTTAGATAGATAGAGAACACACTGCTGTGCTTACACACTCTGGAAAACACCCTAAAACCCAGTTCAAGATATTGCAATAAAATATTCACTAGATTTGCATATTTTCAACCCTATTTGTTTTCACAGAATCGGGAAGTATGATCAAGAAACATACACCGCATAGGTCATGAATTAGCAAAAATTCCTGAGTGAAATGTTTATAAAGTGCGCAAAATCGTAAATTAGCATAAATTCCAGAAAAATCTAGAGAAACACGAGGAAGAAAAGAAATAACACTGAGACCTTGGCACGGTACGCAAGGGAAGAGCGGTTTTTTCAGACAAATTCAAAGAAGGTGGAAAGGCAATGGAAGAGAGGATACCGAGGGATGTGGTGGTTTTGTGGAGACTCCGATAGATAGAAGAAATGTGGGTTAAGCGAGGAAGAGTGCTGACAGGAGAAAGGAGCGGAAGTGAGGTCGTATAAGTTAAGCAGTGAGTGCCCCAAAAGAAAGTATAATAAAGCCTGAAAAAATTTACTGCAGGTCAAAGTACAAATTACTTAATCTCAAAAAAAAGCACACTTGTATATCGACTTGCTCCTTGTGCCAGGGCCTAAACTAGTCGTTGCATGCTTCCTTGAAGGTGTCGATGGGATCCTTATTCGAGCCCCTATCACGACTTCTTTGACGCCATCTAACGTTCCAAGGTGGTTGACTTTCAAGCTATTTTTTATTCTTGGGAACAAAAAGAAGTTAAAGCAATACTTTTAAGAAATATTAAACTTCAATAATTACATTTATCGACGAAAGAGTCGTACAAGGGATAAAAAATTACGGCAGTGATAATCTAGAAAATTACAATTTCTCCCGTGAATTCTCTCGAGTTAATTTAAACACAATAGACCAATAACTCACATTTAATACCCAAAAAAGATAAAATGAGTTAGTATTAAAATAAATGCCAAAGAAAGACTTTGTTTCAATCCACCACTTTATTTTGTTCCACAAAAGTTTTTCTTTGGCATTTATTGAAATGAACTTCCACAAAGTTGAGGCTGAAACTATGGATTGGGGTTAGTATTCTTTACTCTTGGACTTAACTGTATCATACACGTCGCTCGAAATCACGTTAAAAGTTTCACTCACTCCCTTCTCAAATCCAGTGTAAATAAATCTCCTGTTAGCTGAACTAGGAATAAACAATAACATTACCGTTGAATTAAGGAAAACGCTAACTGCCATGAAATTTAAAGAGGAAGTACAAAGCACATTTTCTAAGGATATTTTCATCATTATAAATCAATTTTTTTTCTCAAAACTATATGGTACAATGAAAAAGGTTAATCGAATTCTTGTCACACGTAAGTTGAGTAAAATTTATGCCAATTCCATTATCGTAATCATCTGATCTCTTAGAAATTATGTCAAAAAATATCCTAGTTTTTTCGTGCCTATTGTCTTTAGTATCACTTTATTACTCTCCGTGTAAATTCAGATGGGGCCAGTTTTTTAATTCTTTTGGAAAACCTATCGACCATTTCAAGTAATTCTTTTGGAAAACCATCGATCTGTTCAAGTAAATATATGCAACCTATTAAATGAAGATAGAAAATTGGACAAAACACTGGAGAGGAAATTTTAAACAATATAGGTTCGCATTTGGGGAATCAAAAAGTAGATTAGAAAGGCAATATAGAAGTTCTATAGCAAGTTTAGGAGGGGAGGAACGATATAAAAACTTGGAGACAAATGAAATTAAACTCACTGACATGCTCTAAGGAATCACATATTACGATAATATATTATGGGAGGAAATTTCATTGCACAAAAATTAAGTGGAAGGCTACAAAAGCAATTCTTGGACAGCATTAAAAAATTAAGGCTTTTCCACACGTCTGAGTTTGAAAAGAATAACCATGGGGAGTGCCACTTGACAACAAAGACTAAGTTTTACAATTTAAAGAACATATTGAGTAGGCAAGTGCATTGGAATCCTAAACATATCAATATAATTCAGACAAACTACGAAAATTTTCGACTAGGCGCTCAGCAAAACTCAAGTACCGGTGACCTGATTCACCGTCGACGAGTGAAATAGACAAGAGTAAAAAAGTCAAATTAAATGCGATAGAAGAGTATCAGTGTTCATAGTTCAGTCACCTCCAGCAAATAGGTCATTACTATGAGCATATGAAATAGCATTTGCTTAGATAATCCCCTATTTTACCCCGGAAATTGTGCATCGATGAACCGGAAATTCTACAATGGCAATCGAGTTGAAATACATATAATGACGAGAAACTTATGGAAAAGGGTTGAATAAAACTGAAATAAACCAGTTCTTCTCCAATTACTAAATATCCTGCTCCAATTTTCCCTCACTCGATTAATCACAAGTAGAATTAACGCTAGTATAAGTGGAAGAGTTTGATAAATTGGCGAGAAAAGTAAGCAATCGGAGAAAAAACTATAAGGACAGAACGAAATAGTTCGGACAAAGAAAATCCATCAAAATTTCTGCTTTTATCTGAGAGTGCATTTCTTAAACTTTGAAGTATTTATCGGAAGTATTTCAGTAATGCAAAAATATCACAGCGGAACAACATAAGCAATGGTTGTTTTTAAATTAAGCTCCGTTAATTCTCGTTTAAAATAGAAACGTGATTAGAAGTAATATATTGGGACTAAGCTATTAGGAATACATAGAGAGTAAGCTATTCTCTTCCCTAAATCCGTGAGGCATTGGAGATAACCGAGAATAAAAATGCTCAATACAATCGTTAAAACTATTCAAATTATTAAATATACCCTAATAAAAAATCGTGAGCCAGGTCTGATGAAGGAAATATAGGTCACAGCAAATTAAAGATCCATGGGCACAAAGAAAAACATATGCGTTTAATAACATTTACTCGTAAAGTTCTAATGGTCTTTGTCACACAAATGGCATTACATGGAAATAATTCGGGGTAGAAAACAAATGGGAGATACAGTGGCTAACGAAAAACTTTCGAAAACGCAGAGAAATAGATGTATTGAGGCTGAAATTACTAAAAGGGCGGTAATGAATGGAATACATTTAAGCATGATAGTCTAAAGACAAAAATGGAGATGAATTTTGAAAGATGTCTCCGAATTAAATATATAAAATAAGGTTGTGTACGGACGGGAAATCATAAAAGGTTTATCCCATTGGGAAACAGCATAAAGCTGGATCAAACAGACCCCTATGCAATCAGTGGACTTTGATGGTGATGACAGATGAAAAATAAGTAGAACCTTATTTGCACTAGACCTCCCGAAAGCTAGAATGCACAGGAAAATGTTACACAGGGTGTCTTTGATCGTCAGACATTCCTGACTGATAACGCGTTGAGCGAAATTTCGACGAGCATGCCGCGTCGCAAAATCGACTGATAAAATCTTTCTGGCGTCCAGAATATTCCAATGCCTCTGGAAACATCCAAAGGAATTGGAAAAGATATCATCAACCCGGACGGTGCCTTCCCTCAAAACGACAATCATGGCTAGCGAATGACATCCTTGCGCTTATAAATGCTGTGAGAAGAGAATTATGGAACAGCTAACTAGAGTAGAAAAATCGAAATCGATGTGAGAGAATTGAAGCGGAATGATTTCTCACCTCCACCCTTGGGTTTATGTCACGCGGAAAACTTGAGAACGGACCCCGGGTACCTTTAATGACAGCAATCACCTGAGAGCATATTCGAATAGGGTAAGGGAAAGCTTATATTTCATTACGCTTGACGACACTGCCAGGAGATGAGAGAAAAAATAATTTGAAGAACATGTTCGGCGCATTATTTTAATTGATGGGCCTGGTAATTAAGAGCATTAACGTGAGCGCTGCGTTTAAGTTGAATGCTGAGCATACAAATTTGAACTAATGATTGGTATAACCTACAGACATACTTAAAAGATAAAAATTACTTTTTAATCCTATAGGACAAAAGGCAGTGATTGTACGAGTCCCCTACGTGTGCTTGAAGTAAAGGGTCTTTAGTCATTAATAATGCTTAAAATCGACTCGTACAAAGGGGTAATTACCAATTAAAAATATTTCATGCCAAAATTAAAAAGATCCTATCCCTAAAATTTATTTATTATTAAATTTCGAGTGGAGACCCTATGATTACCAAATACCATTTTCTTTCTTGGTCACACCTGTTTTTTTCAAGCCCCAATGTCACCAAAGCTGTAATCATCCAACTCAGACAGCAAAAAATTCAGAATCCCTGAAACTTAAATATCCCAATTCATCATGTGCATGTACACGTTTAGTTTTTTCCCATTAACAAAACACTTTAAAACTTGTCAATTAAGTTTGCCAGGAAAATTAAATTGAAAGTAAAACAAGAATAATGAATTAATTCAATTTTCAACTTTATTCCAATCCTGAGTGGTAAACGGCGATTGTAACAATATACTAAGAAGATTAGGGAAATATGAATTCTAAGTGGAAATAAAACGTTATCCGTGAAATAAAAGTGAATAGATATTCCCCATTAACGCGATTTAGATGGTGATAACACTTCCCTGGAAACTAGCCCTAGGCGTTGACATGAAGTCAATGTGGGGGATGCATCACATAAGTAACATATATGTATTAAACAGGATTCATCACCACGTATATTAATGAATTCACTCAACATGAAAGAAATAACATCTTAAACCATACACTCTGCTTATCACTCATCAACGCAATTAACTTAAACTTTTAATGACTCTTTATATGTTTGGGGAACACGGGTTGCAATTTTTAGAGTATGTAGAGAGTTTTTTTGTTGGGCTATAGAAAGCTTTACTGTGTATTCATCATCAAAACGTAAGGATTTCGAAGCAAGAGAGGAGACATAATATAAATAATGCTTTAATAGAAGCTAGCCTTCTAAAGCTTTCATCTGGAAGATGAAAGGAGAAAATAATTTATTTCAACTACTTTTCATGGGGTTTATTATTTATTAGCCACAGACATTTATTTCATTTATTGAAGTTTCCTTTCTCGCGCTTAGAGCATTCATGATATTCTTTCTTGGAGCTATTATGACGTTAGAACTGAGGGGAGAAAAACCACGATCATTATTTGTATTTCAACTTACCCTGCTACCTACCAAATTGGTTTTATCGGGGGCGAGCATGAACAACATCTTGATTGAGATTTGCACGCGGAATTTGGAAAATAACATTAATTTATATTTGCCGAATTCATCTGCTGTGATCAAGAATTACTCGTGAGACAAAGGATCTCTCATTGAACTTGAAGCGGGCTGTTGAGTGAATTGGAGCACTCACAGTTGGATCCGGGTTCGATTTACATTGATTACTGCGTCTTTAATAATGCTCTGATATTTTGGTTACCAAATCATTCACATCAAAGACAGGGAGCAAAGTGAAAGGAACTGCCCCCATTGTCATGAATCATAAATTTCACACGCCGTTGACCTTAGCAGTAGACCAGCTCTGTTGAGGCCACCCCCATACAAAGGCCATCTTTGCTAAGCCATTCACTTTTATCTTGACCAAAAAATAATTTACACGCTAGTTTAGCTCAGATAAACTAAGTACCGAGGTGGGCACGGCTCTCAACTAAGGCAGTCCTACATTTTTGTGTTTTCTGGGCCACTGTGTTAGAATAATACGAAATTTTCGCATATACATCAACGACATGAATTATAAAATACAATTATGGTAATCTTTAAATAGAAAAGGAATATGTGATGAATAAATTTCTTTCTGATAACTCCAAATGTTCAAATTATCCTCTTGAATACAAATTTTTAACAATTAATTTGTGTCATAATCAATATTTGTGTTCTGGTACTTTGGTTCTGGTACCAGCACTGGTATGTTTCACTGCGTCATTTGATAGAAAAAATACCTGAAAATGCAATTTTTAAATTCAGTTGCCAATATCCGTTTATCGGTATTTCACCATGAGTCATTGCGGGAAATTTTTCAAGTGCTCTACAAAAAAAGCGGCACTTTCATACAGCGTGCCTTAATTATGAGACACGTCTTGAATAGGCTACCTCACTAAGATGCCTTACTTTTCCTTAAAGGTTAAAAAGTAGCTTTCAATTCCTACAACGAGACTGAAAATACGCCCATCATCAACATGGAAAAACGAATGAGGAGTGGGAGGTAATTAATCATGATCTGAATCTTCCAGATATCGAAAATTGAGTGCCTCCACGATTCAGCGGAAACCCATGCTTTCATTCCCGTTGGTAATGATGAAGACGACGTTGATAAAAAAATAAAAATTTCAATTGATCGACTTCGAACTCCTTTAAGGGATTGGCAACACATTCTTTATCTTCGTTCGAGCAGAAGTTTCAACGAGAGAATCTCCTTTTTTATTTTTTTAATAACAGCTCCTACCGCCACAACCTCGCTCCCCCTTCAGAGATACGGATGCACATGAGTTATCGCTTGCATCTGATGTTTAATTAGTGTGCACTTCCACTCATCTAATCAATGTACTTCTTGCTTGTGTTTTCGATTCTGCTCCTCAGACATCCTTCACAGAGTTGAACGAAGATGTGTCGCTAAGTGAAAATAAATTAAGGAGAAAGAAATATATCCGGCAATCCTAGGGTTCGGTGTACCGGTGAATACGCAGAAGTGCGTTGGAATTTTAATCATATCTTCCAAACAAAAAGACTAGTACGCATTTGGGTATTGACCCCGGGTAAAATATTTCTGGGACGGGTCATGGACCAAGTTGCAGATGGTGTAAGGAGAGAAGAATTAAGGAGAAAGAATGTGAGAGAGGAATGTTCCAGAAAATTGCAAAGGAGCTAGGAAATTAAGGTTTAACGGCATTTTTTCTGGAAGGAATCATCTTACTTTTTCCTCGGGATAAAGAACGAAATATTTTTTCCCAACTTTGGGTAACTTTGGTCAACACATCGAGAAATAGGTTTTTTAACCCGGTAGTATCAACAATATTAAGTAGATTTCTCAAAACGAATCCTTTTGATTTTTCCCTGACTATCACGATACATTTCCAGTATGTTTGGCAGATATTCCCGAAAAATAAACTTGGAGAAACTTTCGTAAAACGGCCACAGATGCACAGCCGCGAAATCAATGAGGTCATCACACGATCCACCAACATTCAGGTGAATTCACAAGAAATAACTCGTCAACGAACAAAATGTTTCTGAGGTGAATGAATTTTTAAATAAATGCAGTGTATCTCCCAGAAATTATTTCAGCTCTGTAAGCAGTTTTAAATATTAATGAAAGATGATCAATTGTTTGAAAAATTAACCACACAAAATCCAACTGCGCAACCGCAAATTCATTTGGATAATCTTTTTCAGCGAACATTTAAAACCGAATTTGATACAAAACAATAAATAGGTGATAGCTATTCTTAGAATATGGCCTTGAAATGAGAATCTTAGGAGAAATGTGAGTAGAAAAAATATCTTAAAAACATGTGTACGAATAATTAGATTAAAATCACTTCAAGAACGAAATTAAAGGGAAGTATCTCTATCCGACTCATATATTTAAGTGAAATATGATATTTAAACTATCAATTTGTTAATTTTTTATTCCTCTTAAGTTTAACTTCGATAATATTTATGAATAACGACTATCATAGTGCTTACGATGAAGTGCTGACGATGAAGATACCAAGGGTAGCAGATGAAATAACACTAAAGAAAATATTAATACCGTGACTATTGGGATGAATATAATGAAATGGACATTGTTTATGAAATAAATTTCCACAAAAGGAAAAGCAGATAAATAAATAAATGAAAAATATTTAGAAACGTATTGGTCCATGTTTACAGGCAAGAGAAATAACCCACGCCAGTTGTGAATTGCCTACTCAAGGAGTAATACAAATAAAGCGATACGTGAAAAAATAAACGAAAGTGCAAACATGCTAAAGTAAGCTACAGGAAGTTTTAATTCCTAGCTCTGGTAATGGTAACAGTTCTGTTCCTCACTCTTCTTCAGAACTGTTGCACCACCGTAAATTCGAGACTGAATGAATCAATTATATATATATATATATATATATATATATATATATATATATATATATATATATATATATATATATATATATATATAAAATGTAAATGGTAGGTGGCTCAAATTATGTATATATATATATATATATATATATACACACACATATACACCGAGATGAAGAGGGACATGATATAGATTAGTTTGCTAGGTGGAGAGTCACAAAATGTTTATTTGATAGTTGTGTCCATCCAAAAACCTACCTTCACCGGTAGATATTACCTAATAATATATATATATATATATATATATATATATATATATATATATATATATATATATATATATATATATATATACTTTTTTGGAAAACCCACAAACGTGTAATGTAAATTCACTGATAGTCATAACAAACACAGAAACCAAAACACAAAAGAGGAAAAACTCACTGGTTCTCGAATTTTCGGTGGTCCAACCACCTTTCTCAAAAGGAATTAGGAACAGAACTCAGTTCTATTCCTAATTCCTCTTGAGAAAGGTGGTTGGACCACCGAAAATTCGAGAACCAGTGAGTTTTTCCTCTTTTGTGTTTTGGTTTCTGAATTTATATATATATATATATATATATATATATATATATATATATATATATATATATATATATATATATATATATATATATGTGTGTGTGTGTGTGTGTGTGTGTGTGTGTATATAATGTAAATGGACTAGTTGACACAAACAGAAACAGAAACACACAAAAGAGGGACTCATTGAGTCTCGAATTTACGGTGGTGCCGAAGAGGAGTAAGAAACCGTTCTGAAGAGGAGGAAGGAACAGAACTGTAGAACAGTTACCATTACCAGAGCCAGGAATTAAAACTTCCTGTAGCTTACTTTAGAATGTTTGCAATTTCGTTTATTTTTTCATATATATATATATATATATAAAAAAATAAACGAAATTGCAAACATTCTAAAGTAAGCTACAGGAAGTTTTAATTCCTGGCTCTGGTAATGGTAACTGTTCTACAGTTCTGTTCCTTCCTCCTCTTCAGAACGGTTTCTTACTCCTCTTCGGCACCACCGTAAATTCGAGACTCAATGAGTCCCTCTTTTGTGTGTTTCTGTTTCTGTTTGTGTCAACTAGTCCATTTACATTATATACACACACACACACACACACACACACACACATATATATATATATATATATATATATATATATATAT
>CM073777.1:41020060-41070202 GCA_037158775.1 Hetaerina titia
AACTTCGATAATATTTATGAATAACGACTATCATAGTGCTTACGATGAAGTGCTGACGATGAAGATACCAAGGGTAGCAGATGAAATAACACTAAAGAAAATATTAATACCGTGACTATTGGGATGAATATAATGAAATGGACATTGTTTATGAAATAAATTTCCACAAAAGGAAAAGCAGATAAATAAATAAATGAAAAATATTTAGAAACGTATTGGTCCATGTTTACAGGCAAGAGAAATAACCCACGCCAGTTGTGAATTGCCTACTCAAGGAGTAATACAAATAAAGCGATACGTGAAAAAATAAACGAAAGTGCAAACATGCTAAAGTAAGCTACAGGAAGTTTTAATTCCTAGCTCTGGTAATGGTAACAGTTCTGTTCCTCACTCTTCTTCAGAACTGTTGCACCACCGTAAATTCGAGACTGAATGAATCAATTATATATATATATATATATATATATATATATATATATATATATATATATATATATATATATATATATATATATATAAAATGTAAATGGTAGGTGGCTCAAATTATGTATATATATATATATATATATATATACACACACATATACACCGAGATGAAGAGGGACATGATATAGATTAGTTTGCTAGGTGGAGAGTCACAAAATGTTTATTTGATAGTTGTGTCCATCCAAAAACCTACCTTCACCGGTAGATATTACCTAATAATATATATATATATATATATATATATATATATATATATATATATATATATATATATATATATATATATATACTTTTTTGGAAAACCCACAAACGTGTAATGTAAATTCACTGATAGTCATAACAAACACAGAAACCAAAACACAAAAGAGGAAAAACTCACTGGTTCTCGAATTTTCGGTGGTCCAACCACCTTTCTCAAAAGGAATTAGGAACAGAACTCAGTTCTATTCCTAATTCCTCTTGAGAAAGGTGGTTGGACCACCGAAAATTCGAGAACCAGTGAGTTTTTCCTCTTTTGTGTTTTGGTTTCTGAATTTATATATATATATATATATATATATATATATATATATATATATATATATATATATATATATATATATATATATATGTGTGTGTGTGTGTGTGTGTGTGTGTGTGTATATAATGTAAATGGACTAGTTGACACAAACAGAAACAGAAACACACAAAAGAGGGACTCATTGAGTCTCGAATTTACGGTGGTGCCGAAGAGGAGTAAGAAACCGTTCTGAAGAGGAGGAAGGAACAGAACTGTAGAACAGTTACCATTACCAGAGCCAGGAATTAAAACTTCCTGTAGCTTACTTTAGAATGTTTGCAATTTCGTTTATTTTTTCATATATATATATATATATATAGAAACCATAAACACAGTAATCAACCCGGAGGTCGGTTTAGTAGGTGATGGTAGAGCTCACCCATGTACCAAGCCCGACGGCGTGTGAATATTCACACATCAGGGTAGGGGGGCCAGTTCCTTTCCCTGTGCCGGGTATGGTTTCCAAGGAAGACCTGGTACCCGAAAAATCAACTAGCTTGGGTGGAGCTGTAGGTGCCCAAAGTCCCTTGCCCGGGAATCGAACCCGGGACCCTCCTTCAGTACTCCAACGCTCTACCCACAAGACCACCGCGACCCGCATAAATATGTATATATATATATATATATATATATATATATATATATATATATATATAGATTTCTTTTCTGAATGTATGGCGAGAGACTGTCAACATTTTCAATGTATGACAATTAACCAGAGAGACACAAATTGCAAAACTGTTGACGTCAATATTAACTTTTCAATTTCAGGTCCATTAACGCACGGATGCACTCACTGCGAACTTTCAAAATTATAATTGAAAGCATTTGACTTATATCAGCGGATAGGACTTTCCACTCGAAAATTTCATTAATACAGTTCTGCAGCAACCAACCCTTGGGTTAATTGCTCTTGTATTAGCAGGAAAAGTTTAAAAAATTAAAATAGTCTCACGTTTGCTTCAAATGTCGGTTCCAAATTTTGAAACCTACTCATTCGTCAATGAATTAATGATTAAAAACTATTGAAAATATGATAAAAATACTCATTTGACAGCTATGAAGGAGGAATTTCTGACCGAGTCAATTTATTGGCATAGTTTTCATAATTGTTTTCAAAAACGTCTCTTTTCTGTATAATAAATCTTTAAAGACCAATCCAATTATAAGAAGATGACTAATGGCACCACAAAACGGTTAATGACGTATTATTTTTAATTCCTCTAATGTATTACCAATAGTTTAAGTAAATAAAAGACAATATTTGTTAGAATTAAACTAATTTTGGCACGTTTTAAATATTGCCTACAATATAAGTCTTCCTGAATAGACAGCTTGGCGGTTACAATCATATATTGCTGAGCGCATTAGAAAATCAGTGTGATAGATATCGGATGAGAAGCAAGTTGGGGTAGTTTTTATTAAGAGAGGCGACCGACATATGAAGTGATTTTATTTATTAGGGATGGACAGGAAAGGAGGAAGCGTGGAGAGAAATCCAAGTCGGTATTATACTACTCTATACGAAAGGTACCCAGGGGCCCGCAGCTTAACGCCCCATCCGACGGATGGCTTACTCACTTAATTTACCCTTCGCAAAACACCTCTAGTAGGGATTGGGATAGTACAGAAAAAATCTGCGAACCGGGATACGAACCTCTGGGTGGGAAGCTTGCACGTTAGTCGCCGCGCATGCACCGTTAGTCATGGACGAGACTAATGAGGTTAGTTTTGCTGTCCGTGTTCAAAAAACTAATAAAACATACCTTAAACTCTGAACTAACGTATGGCAATAAAGGTAACCTGCAGAATTTTGTAACCTGTCCCTCTCCAAATCTGCACAATTCCTTTCTCCCTTCATTTCGTCCGACATCCCTATCTTATTCCTGCCCCTTCCTCAATTTCCTTACGTTTCGCCCTCACTATCAAAGATTTCTACATCCCATTGCCAATCAATATGCCCAGCATCCACCCTACTTCCTAAGGATCTCCAAAAAATCCTCTCCTTTCCCTTCACCATGCCCATCATTTCTCTATTATTTTTCACTTGTTCAAAAATTTCTAGTGAATCAGAATGCATAATCAAGGCAAGTGGAGAAAATAAGAATGGAAAGTGAAGGGCAGGAGAGTAACATATGAGTTCCTGTAATAGCCAACGATTTTTGATTTACTACGCACAGGAATTTTAATGACGGTAGGGGAGAGCATGTATTTGGTACCATGTGGGTATGAATGTTCTGCAGAAGAGGATTAATGCAAACGTTATGTGAATGAATTTGTGAGTTATCTACTATTATCTATTCAAGCAGCTAGTGAATTGCAAATCTCGGTGAGTGTGTCGCAAGACCAAAAGCAAGACGTAATTTAACCACAAGAAAACGAGACGCTATTTTAAAATAATTAATGTGCTTAGTTAAAAACTGAAGAAGGAGGAATTTGAAAACAAGAGGTGGAATACTGACGTTTTCATAAATCAAACCACATTACTTTTCCACATAAACTTTTTAATTTTCACGATACAGGTTTCGTTATAGCATGTATAGGTTTGATTTATGAAACCGTCAGTATGAAGATTTTCCACCAAGTTACGCCAGAAACTGTTTTATTTATCAAGAGGCGGAATATTTCAAATGTTTTGGAATTATATTTAAGACAAATAGATTTATTGGTACTTTTAATCGGCAAAGATGTGAGTTATTAAAAAAGGAGAGACAATTGAGAACTAAGAAAGAATTAATTGCCAGGGTGTACAGCAATAATTCGTTGTAGTGATTTGGAATATTGAGAATCATAAACCTTGTTTTTTATATAGAAAAATGAGATGATTTTTAAAGTAATTTTGAAAAAGAGAATAATATAGAAAGAAACACAAATAGGCACTCCATACACTGGGATAATAAAAGTTACTGTGCGAAATCTGGTGAATGAAGAAAAAATGGATGATTAATTAATTGCAAAATGGTGGACTGTTGAAGACCATATTAGAAGACAGAATGTTTGGCAAGCGAGTCATAGGAAGAATTTAAATAGCCATAATAGATTGAATAAACGTTATTAAAATATGAATTCATGAAGTAGCAAATGAGAAAACTTAAGAGTGCACTTGTAGTTTGGGAATAGCTAAGAAGCTATTTCCCATGATTATAAGTTACTGATGGTTGGAGTACAGTTGAAATTAATACTATTCTCTAGGAAAAATAATGTTTCAGTTATGAAGTTGTACGCTAGAATAAATTTTACTTGGTGGACGACTGACGTTATATTCTAAGTAATTACTTCAACAGTTCTGACGGAGTTGTTTCACGATATGAGAGTGTAACCTTCAAAAATCGACCACGCAGACGGCAGTTGCAAGAATTACCTTGTCGTAGAAATACGGTGTGATGCTCATAACAGCAGTTCAATTTCTATTATCCCTCCCAGTCCATACATTACAATTTCCAAAGCTGACACCGTGCGCCAAGCCGTCTGTCCGTACCATCGTCCTCTTATGACGAATATCGTTTTGATATTTGAAGGCGTTCGTGTTGCGAGGCTCGAATTATTTCGCGTCGAATTGCCCTACTTTTTTATGGTACAAGATTGCGTTCATCACTACAGGGGAGGTAAGGGGGGTATTTCACATGAGTGGAAGGCATGCCAAAATGATCGTGACGCAGCTGCGAAAGGTTTACGCGCAGACCGTTGGAAATTGCGAGAAAATAGGTTACACACACCACGAAGCGATCCGCAGGAACGTTTTCACATCTGTGAAAGTTCACTAGTTGCATTGACGATAGCAAAACAGAAGGGTCTAGGTCGGAGACAGGGGAGGAGGAGGAAGAGGGAGAGAGAGAGATAACGGGGAGATGGGACGGATGAGTTGGCCTTCTTTCTTTCTTTGTCCCGTCAGCGTTTATCGATTATCACAAAAGCGGCGGGTTAACGTTTGGGTGTCCAGTCTCGAAACATGGGCAGTGTGTGACAGAGATGAAGGGAGATATAGGTCTGACGCTCACACACACACACAAGACACGTTATATTCAAAGTCGAGAACGAATAACGGAGATCGCGGTTAGGAAAAAGCGGGGATGGGCACGTAGTGGGCTTGTACATGAGTGCCCGTCGACCCAGCCACTTCCACCGAAATATCGGCCAGCATGCGTTATTGGAAAGTCGTCATTCGTTTGCTTCCACCATTGCTCTAAAATTTCCTTTCCACATTTCATTCGCATACCCAGCAATGATCGGCACATCTCGTGACCTAGGATCATTCTTTTGACTTGAAGCCAATTTGATTAGACTTCGACTTGTCACTGGGGAAATGAAGACCACTTATATTTCACATAGTCGATAAAACTGATTGTAATACTACGAACTTAAACAATCTTTGTTTGAATTTTTTCCATTAAACAATGTAAAATGGAGCCAAAACAATTTTATGGAAGGATTTCCTTAAGCAGTGAACTTGTCCATTTCCCATTTATTCATAAGGAAATAAAGTAGTCTTACTGTAGGGCCGGCAATAGTATTTATAATATTCTAAGATTATTAATTTTTTATCTCACGATATTAAAAATAATGCAAAATGTAGCGAAAATATTTGGACAAAAGTATTTTTTCTTAGTCAGTGCAGCAAAAACCTCTTCCCGTCCGGATTATTCAGATGGGCAACGAGTTTGCCTGCTAACTGAAAATCCGCAGGTTAGAATCCAACTACTTGCTTGAATACTTGGCTAGCTCTGGTGGTTCATACCATGGGACATAATTAGCGAAAGTATCATCAGAATATCAAGGGGCGGACAACACCATCACCAAATCAGAGTAGTCCGGAAAAAAATTAAAAAATTGACTTTGATAAACATCCCACCTAAGTAGCCACAATAAAAATTATAACATACGAATGGGTAATATGAATATTTCTTTGAAAGCGTAAAGGAAAACTAAACTCAAAACTTTAAAATGGATGACGGCTGATTAATATCGTTGTCCAGAAAACATTATATGGAGGATAATACCAAAATGATTGCAATAGAATTCTTTTGAACCTAAATTTTAGTAAATTTACCTATTACGCCAGCGCTTTTTCATTGAAACCAAATATGGTTGGGGTGTTTTTTGATACTATCACAGTATTTGGGCTTTATTAGTGAAAACTCTTGAGTTGGTTACGCATTCATGTTAAAACTACGAGAGAGAAAGATGAATTGCAACCGGGATAGCACATTCAGCAGAGCTTTCACGATACGTTATATTTGGATTTCTTTATCTTTTTCCTTCGTCTGCCTTGCATACGATTTTACCTTTTCAATCCCCAAACAATAGAAAACATTAAAACATTTTACTTTTCCAATGGCGGTTTCACTTATTACGGATTAAGAAATTAATCACAGCCTTAAATATAAGAATGTTTTAAGGATTACAAAAAAGGGAGACAATAATTAGGAAATTAAATAAATTAATATTAACAGACGAAAGATAAAAAACTTAAGAATTAGAAAAAAAACATTCTAGGCTGTGAATTCCTCTATGCTAGGAGTGCATAACCAAACAATCGTGCTAAAGTTCATATCACGCTTCGTAATTTTTAACACATCTATGCATCGCGAGCATGAGGAATGGGAGATAATTTTGTTCCAATCTACCAAGTTAGGTTGTGTAAGGGGGGCACAGACATGAACCACTGCACCATTGTGCAGTGGTTCATGTCTGTGCCCACCCATGTGCCTGTGTCCCATGTGTCTGTGCCCACAGCCCATGTGTTTATTATTTTTAGAAATGTAAATTATTCAAGCGCTAGGGATACTTATCGTGTACAAAGAATAACACATGATGACCTTCAAGTCTAGCTTTTCTAATATGAATAATTGCATACTAATGGTGGGGAATAAAGCAGCTGTGATGAGATGAAATCAATGATAAACAAATTATTACTTGTTGATATAGCAAATATAAAAATAAATTGAGCTCAATTGTATTGAGTTAAATAACAAAAATTAAATAAGCTTGACGGAAAGGATATTAAGTAACGCTTATTATTAATGATATACCGCTTAAGATGGTATTTAATTGAACTAAGAACAGTAAGTGGTGCCGGAAAGAAAAATGCATGCCAAACCACAGTCGAAAACAAGAAAGAATTTTTTTAGCGTCAGATACCTTCCATGCCCATTAATTATCTCAGCGTGTCAAATAATTTCCGTAGTTTATCCAACCTGATTTCCATCTTTCACCCTTACATCGCCCGATTTCCTAACAAAATAGATACTCAGTAAAAGAGACGTAATAACCCGAAACCATATGCATGAGGAAAATTTATTTATTTATTAGGTAATCTACCGGTTAAGGTAGGTTTTTGGATGGACACAACTATCAAATAAACATTTTGTGACTCCCCACCTAGCAAACTAATCTATATCAGGTCCCTCTTCATCTCGGTGTACTTCTTTCCTCCCTTCATCCCGTCCAACATCCCTATCCTGTTCCTACCCTTACCTCGCTTGCCCAACATTCTCCCCTCTATTACCCTCTTCAACATTCCACTACCGCTCAATACGCCTTTCATCCATTTTTCCTGCCTCCATAGGATTTCTCTCAACAAACCCCTCTCCTCACCCACCATTTCCAGTACTTCCTCATTTGTTTTCCTTTCGGTCCATTTCACCTTCTCCATTCTTCTCCACACCCACATTTCAAAAGCCTCCAATCTACGTCTATCCTCCTGCTTCAGCGACCACGTTTCCGCGCCGTACATAGCTACGCTCCATATCAGAGTTTTTACGAGTCTTGTCTTAACATCCCTACTCAACGTCCCCGTCATCAACTCCCTCCTCCTTGAGAAAGCCTCCTTGCCTAGCGCAATTCTTCTCCTTACGTCCCTACCACTTTGACCGTATTGGTCCAAAACACTTCCGAGATATGTAAACTGCTCTACCTGCTCTATTCTTTCCCCGCCTATTTTAATATTTAGCTTAGCCTTTTTCTTTCTGGAAAATCGCATAACTTTTGTTTTATTAATATTGATTCTCATCCCATATTTATCGCACTGAACCTCCAATTCACTCAACAATGCTTGCAACCCCTTGGCTGACTGAGCAACTAATGCTTGGTCATCAGCAAACCTAACCGATTTTACGAGTTCCCCTCCGACTTTCATTCCTACCTCCAGTTCTTCCCATGCCTCTTTAATCATTTCCTCTACATATACGTTGAACAGTACCGGTGACAATGGGCAACCCTGCCTTACACCTCTTCCTAACACTGCCCATCCAGACTCTCCGTTCCCCACTCGCACCTGAGCAGTCTGAGACATGTACAATGAGGAAAAATATATAATCTAATTTCAAATAATATTTGAAATAGAGTAGATAAAATCTTACTAGTAATTTATTTAAATTTTTGAGTTACTAGACTCGAATTGAGAAAATCCAACAGTTCAAAGGAAACCAATTTTTGGGAATAGGAAAACCCAAACAACGAAAACCGCGATAGAGTAATCATCTATCCTAGATATAGATTGTGCTTAAAAGGGCCTGGTGCGATACACCATGACCCTTTCAGTTTATATTTCAACAATTTATATTAAATGTTCCAACTCGAAGCAGTTGCAAACCACTCCCAAAACCATATTCCCCATTTAACGATTTTGAATTGCATTATCTTTTCAACACTTAACTTTCTTTTACGGAGGCATAAAGTACTTTCAAGTCTGGTGAGAAAATTATTTCTCTACCTGAGCCCAAAGAAAAATACCTGGTCGTATCTCGCCATCGTGCTTAATCTCCAGCCACTATAACTTTTATATCTCTCCTATTCTCTCATGGTTTCGCGAGGAAAGAGAAGCGACCATAGTGAAGAACTATATATCATTTATAAATATATTTTGTGAGAATGTAAATATTTTATATAATATACGTGTGTATATATATATATATATATATATATATATATATATATTCACTTTCCCGGAAAAGCCACGAACGTGCACAATGAAACTCACTAAATAGTCACCAAAAACACAGAAACCAAAACACACAAAAGAGGGACTCACTAGTTCTCGAATTTTCGGTGATAGATTGGCGGGGCGTTTGAAAGTGACAGAGGGGCATTTCGGGAAAAGGTTGGTGGTGGAATTGTGGTTTTTGAGGATAGGATAGAGGTCCTTTAGGATAGAACGCAGAGATTGTAGGCCAGGAAGAAACGTGGTGCAAATTGAAAGAGGGTGGTTTTTCGCGGTGGTGGAAGGTCTGGGAGTGTAAGTAAGTATGTCTACGGATCCTGTTATTCAGGAGGGATTCAGGATAACCTCGTTTGAGGAGGGAATGGTGTAAATTTATGAGGAAATTGTCTAGGGAGTCAGGGTCATTGCAAATTCTGTGTCCCCTTATGGAAAGGGAATAAGGAATGGAACGTTTGGTGTGGTATGGGTGACAGCTGTCACCCATACCACACCAAACGATATATATATATATATATATATATAGTGAAGTGTATGCATGTATGTATGAACCTAAAGGAAAACATACTATATATCCTAAAAATATATATCCGGCTTGGAAAAAAATCGGTTTTTTCAGCCCATTTTAATGTATGTACTCATAAATATTTGTTTCTATACGAGGGTATGTATACACCGGCGAATAAACAGAAAAAAATCTGAAATACTTTCGTTAAATCATGCCATCGTGTGATAGGCATAACCTGCGCCATGTGCGAATCTATGCCCCAACAGCACCTTCTCAAATCTCCCGTCCCTTCCGGCCCTTTCCTTCACCTCAAGCAACTTCATCCATCACCTTATATGCAAATCCCTCCCGGCTTCCTACATCGGTCAAGGCACCACACTCCTCAATATCAGAATTAATAATCACCGAGCGTCCTGCATAAACAACCTCTTTCTCCGCTTCCCTCTCAGTTCCTGGACAAGCTGCCGTTTATAACGTCACATGGGATATCCGCTGCAATGTTTCCATCACTTCCTCACTCCTTGATAGAGCCCAAAGAGCAACACCATAATTAGAAAATCATTATGGAAATAGAAGCCTAAATAGCCTAGATTAAGAGGCATGAAGGTCCAATAGACCACCAATTGTATTCCTCTGTAGTTCTTATCACACCCAATAATTCACCTTCATTCAGTATTTTTCTCTAATCATTTAAAGATTCTTGTAATGGCACAATCTAAATGGCAAGTAATTTTTTTTGTCGGTCAAAACATCCGGAGGAAAGTTATTTAAGTAGCAAGGTGATCCGTAGGGTAGCGAGTAAAAAAATTGTAAAAGATACATTTGTTCTCTAATTTCTAGATTATATGTATTATGATTTTATCATAATATACAAGTATGTTTGTATAGAAAATTTATTGTTTCTATGTTTGCGTCAGTTAAGAAAGAACACACACACACACACAGATATATATATATATATATATATATATATATATATATATATATATATATATATATATATATATATATTGTTGAAGAAATTAAATTAATACCAAAATATTTCATCCCAGAATAATGCAAAAAAGATCATTGTAAAACTTCTGTAATACATTTAAATTTAATTTAAGAAATTTTCATTACAATATTTATTACGTTTAAAATTGAATGAATTATTTGGATTCATGTTAACTCTTGCTTCGCTCCATCATTGAAATATTTTTTCACAATGATAGTAAAGCAAAAGCAAATTAGTTGTGGTATTCTACATCCACTTGCTCGGCTGTATGCGACCAACGGGCCGCCAGTTGAAGGGCAACCTTGCAGCAAAGCTTCGAGAGAATGAGTGTAAGTCAGGAACGCCTAAGCCATCTAGATCATGTATGGTAGAAGAAGATTGCCTTTAACTTGCAGGTACGTGCTTAGCATTTGTGTCAAGGTGTTTCTGTACATTAATCATTTATGATTGGCACCTTACAGCTTGATTCAGGGCAACGGGTCCCTACGTCTTGTCACAACTCGGAGACTGACATTTGTATTTAATGCTAACATAAGACATACAATCACGCGATAGTATTCTTTTAATATGTTTTTATCCGCTGTACATACAAATTACACGCAATATCATGCAAACGTTGAGAAAAACGTTAAAAGTTGTCAATGTGCCAAGGTTATCACCATTTGCAAACGTGATGAATATCTGTTATGGATTTCTATTCAAAGTTATCATTTACTTGAAGGAAGATTTTGTTCGTATTATATATTAATATTACTATTAATTCAAAGCATTTTTGAAAATATAGGCAGTCCCTAAGACCTGTTACTGTCACGCGAGAAGATTTATCATTTTTAAGTAGCATTACTTTCACTTTCAGTTCTTCTTAGCTACTATCGCTGACATGTTGCCTAAAAAGTGACATATATATCTATGAGTTAAAATTATGTTAAATATTGTCATAATTTTAAATTTAAATTTTGCAAATCCTTTTAAATAGTTTCAAAAAATTGTGAAAGAAGGTACGTTTAAAGCCGACCATAGTCGGCACGAAACCTACCTTCTTTTTAACAAACATATAATTAAAAAAATAAATATACATGTCGACCAGCTTTGTTTTTCCATTCATAAAAGTGTTTAGAGGCATTGCTGAGTGCTTTGCCAAGTCAGTAGGATAAGTATTTGGATGAGAATATACGTACACAAAAAAATAGTCGTATATGCACATACCAGCGCCACCGCCCCAGCCTTATTTTTTTTAAACAGACGCTATACTTGATGACAACTAAATTATTAGCCGATTCCGTATCCGCCCCCGAGAATCTGTGTGAATTGATGACACCACTTCTAAACCTGTGCTTAACGAAAATATAATCTAATTGATACATTTCTGAGTAACCTCGCATTTTCAATGCATACCTACGCCTTTTGTGGTTTCTAAAACAAGTGGTGGTGATGACTAAACACTGTCTTCTGTAGAACTCAATTGCTCTCTCCCCGCGTTCATTCTTCGTGCCTAAACCGTAGTCCCCCACCTCATCACCATCTCTTCCTTGGTCTACCGTCGCATTCCAATCCCCCAGCACCATCAAAATTTTCTCTGCAAGAACGCACGCGGTTATATCCTCTAACTCATCGTATATCCTTTCAACTTCTTCCTCCTTGTAGTGGCATGTATACCTGAACAATGACCAAATTCGTCGGATCTGCTTTTATCTCTTCTAGTAATATTCTATACGTTGCTTCTTCTGTGTTAGTTAAACTCCTTCCTACGTCTTTATTCAATAATATCACAACCCATCGTGGCTCTCACCCCGCCGCTATATATTATTCTAACACTATCACTCCAGTTATTCCCGCTATCCTTCCATCTCAAAGCGCGGAAACCTACAATATCTATATTTTCCTCTTTTTATCTCTCGCTTAATATTCACCAATTTTCTTTTCTTCAACTTTATCGTAACATTCCAATTTCCCATTTTAAATAATTTGGACTTCTTTTTCTGCGTTTTTGGTCCTGCTGCTGTCGCTTTTCCTTCCATTTTTCCTTTGCAAGGGTTTTTTGATATGACAACCGTGGAAGCATTGCCTCTCAGCCAGGCACGACATACAATAGATGTCCCGAGCCCCGTAGTTGCTAGCATTCATATTCTCCATAATGTCCATAATTTTATTCTTGAGAATAATAATTGATGTGGTTTTCCGTTGCCTTCCTCAATAGTGTTTTTAACGTGATATATATATATATATATATATATATATATATATATATATGTATGTATGTATATATAGAACCAGATTCTGATGATGTTTCTACATTTGTGATCTGCTCAAATCCGCCTTTACCACCTGTCCTGTGTTCGTCTTTTATGTGTTTACCTATCCCCTTTCCTTATATCTATTTCTTTGTGTGAATGAATACACACACACGCACACACACACACACACACACACACACACACATATATATATATATATATATATATATATATATATATATATATATATATACTTAGACAGCAACACACAACATGAGAACACATTAAAGGAACACTCACACGTTTCATCTCGATAATATGAGTGAGTTTTCCTAACACTTTCGTGTTACTTCGAAGAAAACATCTAATTATATATATTAAATATATATATACTGAAATGTTTATATATATATAGAAACATATCAGTGATGTGAGTGTACTTTTGCGTGCTTTCTATCTATTTTTGTGTTCTATTTTACTGTCTTTATGTTATATTGCTCTTGTGAGTGCTTCTACATCATCAATATGTATGTGTGTCGTAATTGTAGACACATATAAATATATACAGATCTTCGTAAATGAACCTCCGGTGTCGACCAAAATATTAAAATTTCGAATAAACCTTTTCGCACTAAAACACAGAGAAAGAACACTCAAATAATTAGTTTGATGTTTCTACGGTATAGTGATCATCATCCGAATCATCATTAATGTGATGATGACGGCCGTGCCTTCGAAATATAATAAATAAATATGTGAGTGTCCTTTATCTGGGTTTTTGTGTATAATTGTATCAGTAAAGTTATATATATATATATATATATATATATATATAATTCACTAAATAGTCATAGCAAACACAAAACTGAATATAACTGCACAGAATAGCAAACACAGAACACAGAGTTCTGTTCCTAATTCCTCTAGAGAAAGGTGGTTGCACCGAAAATTCGAGAACTACTGAGTCCCTCTTTTATATGTTTTAGTTTATGTGTTTGCTATGACTATTTAGTGAATTTTATTGTGCACGTTCGTGGGTTTTCCAAAAAAGTGACTATATATATATATATATATATATATATATATATATATATATATATATATATATATATATATATATATATGGGAGGGTCTAAAGACATTATCACCTAAATTAAAGGTGATCTGGCCGGGAGCTCTGAATTTTGAGTGGCACGAGCCATTGGGAATGGGTTAGTTAGGACAACGCTGGGAGTAGGGAGATGAGAAAGTGAGGGTGGGCGTATCCACGAAAACCAAGCACTTTTCGGACGATTTAACCCACGTCAATCACTTCTCTCGCCCGTGCTTTGGAAGGCTTGTGGTGAATGAGGGGCCTCTCTTCCCTCCGATAGCAAGCGAGAGAGCATTTAGTAAGCGTACGTGGAGGGGGGTGAGGAGTGAGACAAGGGTTTTGTGAGGGACCCTGCCATTTGCTTAATCACCCAGAGATTATCCCTTCGCTCTGATCCGAGTCTTTTATCACCCAGGGGTTGGAAATGCGAATTTATTCACCCTGAACTCATATACCCCACTTCAACGTTCCAAAAATTCCTAATCTATTTATAGGAGCAATATATTGGCACCGTATCGAAAATGTTTTTTCCTCTCTTAGAAATGTTTTTTAAATAGTGTAAACTGTGGTACAATACTACGATTGGGATTCCTGTGCTTAATTACGTTTCCTTAATATCAGAATCTCAGTAAAAATCACGACAGGTATGACCGAATGCACCTTCAGAGGTGTCATACAGATAAACTTGGCTATACTCATGCCAAAGTCAAAATTGATTGCTTACCTCGTAACCATTATTTTTTGTTGAGTATTTAATGTTCATGTAATAGGTTCCCGCTCGACGCAAATCCGGATGAACATAGTATTTTTTTAATTGTCCCAAACTCTTTCACCTATTGCAAATTGAAGACACGGGTTCGTGGTAGGAGGGATTTATTCACGAAAAATATTATGGGTGGATTGTTTTGATTTTCCACTTCAAATATGCAGAAAAACATGGATATATGTGTTATTGTGGAATCATTGGTAATTGTGAAAACACACAATTTAATAAGGAAGAATATACTTCTGGAAATCCGCCTATCTGTTGTTGAGCTTCGCCCATACATGTGAAACTGAAATTTTTCTTTATTTAAAACAAGCTAAGAGCTGGCAGTAGCACACACATGTATCTGTTATCGGACTATTAGAAGATAATGACGAATTGGTGAAAAATTCAAAAGGTGATAGAAGTCGTTCAGGAAGTAATTCATTGAAATGTTGTAGCCCGTAGTCGTCAATCTCATCAATACGTAAACCTTGAATTTGAAATAATTTTTGGCAACCAACTTCTCCTGCCTTTGGGTAAAACCGCAAATAAAGTATAAATAACTCACTGTATTTAAAACACAGTTTATTACTTACTTAGTTCATAAACAGCTTATCTATGTCGCTTTGATAAGATGACTAGTTATTTGGAAACTAATAAATTACATTATCTTGGTCTCCATCCCTTTTCCACCATTAACAACCAAATTCTTGCTTAGAATATAAACAACACTTCTAGTTTTAATATATTCGATTCTTCAATCTAATTTATAATAAGTTCCAACTTTTACTTCATTCACGTAACTATGAGATTAATGCTTTGAAATTGGAATGCAAGATTTATAAATAATTTTCATTAGCAGTTAATTTCGCTCATAAGAGAGTTTAGCCATCAGCTAATTGGCAAACATTTGATTCAAATGGTCTTGCAGCCTCACAAGGGAACTACTGCTTCCGTTATAAAGATGAAATCAAAAATTTAAACAGAATTTTTTTGCGATAGCTATTTTAAAGAATAGACTTTAGGTAGTTCAAGTTTAGTTACCTAATGGTGATCCTTTCTGCACTGTTGTTATAGACTGTTTAACAATTACGTAAAATAAACACTTTATTCCTCCAACACCTTTCATACATAATGTGAATGCAATTTTTAGACATATCAAGGAAATCAAGAGAAAAAAATTTTAAGCGTCTTATTTTGTGATAGAAGGGAAAAATATTAGACTTATCATTAACCTTACTTAGAAACCTATTGTTTTAATCGGCAAGGATACACCAAAAAGAAGATAATACAGTTATTGTCTACCTTATCCATAAAAGATCCTTAAGAACGAAAGAAATATTGGAAGGCTTTAGTTGGGAAACATTGTATACTAAAAGATAAAATTCGCGGTTTTCACTTTTGAAAAAATATAAATCACTTGACTTAATGGAAGGATTAATCATTGGGAGTTGGGACCCGAGTGATAAGGTAAATGATAATTACTAAACGTATTCCTATAAGAAGCATTTTACTCTCGCTGTATGCGAGAACACAAGAGTATTTAATCTCATATACCATAAAATAATAAATTATTATATTGAACTAACATCCTCTGCCAAGAGTTCTCGTGGTGGCTGGTTTTAGGTCAGCTTAAGATGCAGGCAGTGGAAGCTGAGGTCATTTACATCATTAGGGATGGACAGGAAAGGATGAAGGACGGGTAAGACCAGGCGTCAGCATTAGCCTACTCTTAACGATAGGCGCTAAGGGGTCCGCAGCTCAACGTCCCATCCGACGGACGGCGTGCTCACTCCAAGTGCCCTTGACAAAGCACCTTAAGTAGGGATCGGGATACCACTGAAACATATCTGTGAATCGGGATGTGATCCCAGGGCCTCCAGGTGGGAAGCCGGCACGTTAGCCATCCCGATCCCAATAGGAATAGATTTCAAAATGAACTTGATTAATTTCCTGTTGGAGAACTTGCAGTGTCACACAATTTTAAGTCATAGAGAATGCATAATTATATTAGCAGAAGAAATGCCGTTTCGTAGGCGCTTTTGGCTTTGTCTCTCTTAGGCACGCATGCGAAGCATTAACAAATGTTTTACCTTAATGCATTCAGAAAATATAGCAGTCTTGCAAGGAATGTGATAAGCAGGTCGGTGAACAAATCTCTTCCAAATCTCTGTGCAAACGTAGCAGCACACCGTGCATGAGTTATTGCGCTGGCAGGTTCATCTCAACCCTAAAACATTTTGCGCAAGAGCGTCTGGGAAATGATAAGTCACGTGCGGCTTGCCTCATCGTCACGCAACGAATGACGCGTCAACGTAATGGAAGTTAGGTCTTCCATCATGCCAAGAATGGTGCATTGACTGAGTAACCAGGAAGGCGTACATCACATGCACTCCCGGGAAAATGCACCGGCAACTTAAGCACTACTGATTACATTGCATTTTAAGGCACTTGAAAACAACGGCTTCATTTCTTTATGAATATTCAACAAGATATTGTGATTCTGATATTATTTTTTCCTTATACCCGTATTCTGAAATATTTTTTGAAATGCTATCCCAATAATCCATCTTCTTCGTGCATTTTCGTCTCCCCATGCTGAAAATAATGAATGCAAAAAAAGTAATGCGGGCTCAATTCACTCTTAAGTTAATAAGACAAATTTTAAAAATACCGAATTTCATATACCCATGATAAAGGTAGAAAAGGAAACTTCGCACTTCCACATAAAGATTTAATACTTCACAGTACATGGTTTCGATGCTGCACGTCAGCATCTGATGATGATGAGCAGAATCAAATCCGTGGTCGTATGAAGTATTAAATCTATATATGGAAGTGCAAAGTTTCTTTTTCTACCCGTATTATTAAGAAATTACACAAAGTTAATCCTGAAACCCTTATGTTCATATATTCATTAATCGTGTCTACCGACTGTATCTATTCATGAAATACTGAAAGATTAGTAAGAAATCTAAATAAAACTTGTACACTTTTTATACTCACTTGTAGACTCATTACACATTTCTAATAAAAAGGAAAATAAAAGAGATTTGTGGAGTTTCTCCATTTTTATTGGATAATTCAAATATTTTATCACTAATTATCTCATTAACTGACAGAAGGCGTTTGTAACACTAAAATCTTTGGGAAGATTCCATTCGAATACAGAAATAGGAAAACATAAATTCAATAGAACATGGGAGTGGAAGCAGGGTACTGACTGACAGAAGGAAAACTGAGCCTAGACTAAAAAGACAGCCAAATCCTCCCCGTTGACGTGTCGCTAACGGCGTATCGCTGAAGAAAATCGCAAAAAACTTTACATTTCTGATAGCCATGTTGCCAAACATGATTCCGAAGCTCAATCCACTGCTTGCACAAGCATCATTTCATATAAAATAACCCTAAATTACTGCTAATTTGAATTTTCTTCAAAGATATATCAGAGAAACCACCACCCGTCCGTCCGCCTATCCGGGAAAAAATAAGTCATACTGCTTTTGGGACTGAACTTGTAAACAAAATATAAAAACGGTCTAACATCTAATTTGGTTACGATGAGATTAAAAGTATGTATTATATTTATTGAATGAAATCTCAAGAATTTCCGCTAATGAAGTATTACATTCCCTACATATTAGTGTTGTCACTGCAGGCGCTTGGATGAGAATTTAAACTTTTTGCAACTATTGCACGCGTAGTAGCGTAATGCTAGGAAAGAAGTGATCGCCAGTAAAAATAACGCCGTTTTTATCAAAAACCTCGATCAATATCCAAAATATACTCTAGCTCGTGTTTTTTCCTTATTTTTACTGAGTAACCACATTTTTTCTCAGGATTTTTAGGTACTCTGAGATACAAATTTAATTAGATAGTATTATTAGGATTTACTACCAAAAACGATATTTGTAAACATCTCTCTCTTGGATCGCTGCTTCCTAGTTTGCATTCTGCACAGTTACAGGTATATCCACTATTTTATCTGTACTGAAGAATTATAAAACAAGAAAATGGACTAACAATGGAACCAATGTTCTGGCTAAAGTCCATCACCTATGTCTACAAGGAGAACATCTGTGTTGTGTTCCTTCGCGAATGTATGTTCAATAGTAGTGGGCCTCAAATTATTTTCCCTTCAGCACTTTTTTCATTCGCCTTTAAGAGGTATTCAACTTACACTAAGCTCAACCGTGTAAAACCGCATCTTGAGAAATAAGAAAATATAGCGTAGACTTCAAACAAATATGCTTAAGTTTGGTAAAATCTACTCATTAAAAAAAAATCTTATAATACATCAATATTTGGAACCAAATACTAATTAAACTTTAGTATCGCTAAATTATTTAACCTTAATCACATTAGGCGTTTAGAGAAATTTCAAAGCAATGAACCAAAAAATTATAATACACAATGGGCAAGCAATGTTAATGCAGATAATTGCTATAAATATTAGGCTTTGGATTACTCTGTCGACAAGGTGAACGGCATCATGGGCTTTATTTAAAAAATATGCATACTTCGTAAATTATTACGAAATAAAAATTCCTATCTTTTCATAAACCCAATTAATAATGTCTCTAATGGAGAATTGGAAAAAAATGAGTAATGTGTATTAGAATCATACTTGCTTCTTTCGCACCGGAAGTAAAATGGGTAATTGTTTTTTCTATACCAGTTCCAGTACCCATATTGAACGATATTGTACAATAAACCTGGGTGCAATTGTGTGAAGAATAGCAGTGCCACACCAGTTTAGGGTAGGCTTTTTATGTAGGTTGGGTTCTACGTACTAATAAGCTACTAATCCTTAACCAATGTGACAAATATCGTTAGGGAATATGGATATCACAGCTTCTTAGGGTTTAGAATCATATAAACTGATTGTAGAAACATCTTATTATCACTCCATGGATCGTTTAGAATATGAGATAGTAGAGATATAAAATTTAAGATAGGCATGGAAATAAGACAGGAATCTCATCCATCCCCTTTAACTTATATACCGAGAAAATTTTGAGATGTTCAAAGGAGATGGAAATAAACAGTGTGATGTGAAATGGGGGTTTTTGGTGGAAATGAAGAAGGTTGGCAAAGAGATGATTACGTCAGTTAGATTTGCGGACGATCAAACTTTAGTTAGGCTGTCAGCGAGGAGTATATCCAATAATTTTTGTCCAAATCAGTGGGAGAATCATGGGATGAGGTTAAAGATAAAACGATTTTGAATGAGCATCCATTAAAAGGTGAGGACATGATGATTCGAAGAAGTAGGTGGTTAAGCATTAAAAACGGATTTCAGAAATTAAAACATATTTTTAGCATACGAGATGTACTCAATAAATACAAGGAATTTGAGTTGTTTGAAAATACTTTTATTTTATCATCTACATCAATGTTATGCTATTCGAAGTAGCTCTTTTTAGATATTCTATGACTTGTATGCTTTTTTCAATCCTTCAAACACTTTAATGCTCTTTGCAAAGGGTTTTCAACTACATCAATGCTTTGAAATTGGCCGCCCTATAATGTTTTTTTTTGGGAACAGAAGAAAGCGACACGGGGATATGTCTGATAAATATGGAGATTGGGAAACCATTACAAAGTTGTTTTGGTTGGTACTTCATCGTTGTGGTTCAAAAGTAGAATAAATACGTAAATACTTGATTTTTAGCAATAACTCTGTATCGTTACATAACATACCTTTTGAAGAAATAGGTAAGTTCGTAAATTTGGGTTTTAAAAATGTGGGCAGGAGTTGGGATGAAAGAAATGAGTTGAGCTGAGAGGATGGCAAACTAAAGCGTTGGAAACGTAAAAGAAAGAGAAGATGTTTTCGGAGAAAATCTGAAAGAGACAGAAGTAGTAGACGGAAGTGATGTTGAGAGGGGGTTAACGTTGAAGACCATGATAAAAGGAAGAAGGTTGGGTGAGCGGGAAGGAGAGAATAAGGGAAAAAATCATTTCAGAGTGTGTGAAGAGGAGTAGAAAGGAAAGGGAGTAGGAGAATTAATTAGAGTGTAGCAAAGTTAAGATACAAGAGTTGGTGATTTATAAACCCACACTGTATTAGATAGCTGTCAAGAACCACGCAATGCCCCGCCATAAGAAGTAGCGTAGTATAAATAATAAAATAAAAAATAAATGAATGGTTTTAGGTGTGGCCTCAGAATTTTCTCTCCCTTCATATGAGTTTTAGATAGCGAACATCAGAAATAGCAACAGAATTATGGGAATGAAGTTTTAGGACCAGGGTAGTGATTATTACTGTTAACACTAGTTCACTTGTATGGAGAAGTTTTTTATGTTAACTGTCATACAAATCGAAATTTCCGACTAACATGACACTACATCCTTTTATTCCATACTTGATATTAAAATCAGATGATCTCATTTTTTATCTCTGCATTCTTTCTACCTCCCTATATTTCATTCAGAATGCTTATTTTTATCCTCCCTCTACCTTGTTTGCTCAGATGAATCCCCTCTATAACCGTCTCCAGCATCCCAAGGCCTTGCAGTACCCTTTTTATCCACTTGTCCGGCATTTTTCTAATTTCACCTGAGAGCCATCTCACTTTTAAAATCTTGTTTCAAATGACCGATTTTATAAACTTCAAAGTGACTAGCGAAAACTTCAAAATGAAGTTTTCCCTAGTCTCTTGTATAGATATTTACCAAATATTTCAAATAGACGCTCTGTTTCCTAATCAATTTCTTCTTTTACTCTATGTACTACTCCAGCCATCCTACTGCAAAACCATTCTTCAATGGTTGAACTCTTCTATCTGTTCTAATTTATGCCTCCCCAATGATGACATAGGAGACTATAGAACCATATATCTCCTAGTTTCATTCACTCCACAAAATATAATGAAGGAATCTGGTGGAGAGAATTTTTACAGGATCAAAGGAATCTTTCAATCCTTGCATCAACTTACGCACCGCAATGTAAAGTTTTCGTTGCTAATGAGATGGGCATCACAGGCTTACATCTAACCGTCCCCCTAAAGAATTTTTTTCAAAACCGAAAAAGTGCCTATACTATCCATTTCTGAGTATAAACGCATTAGTTCATCGGTGCGTTCATTATAAGTGTTTATAGCCTGGGGATAATATTCATCGACTTTTTTTGGAACAGTGGGAAATATCCGAGGAATTTTTCAAGACGAACGGGAGTTCTTAAGTGAGGAGAGTCAGAAAACCGTCGAAGCAAGCGGGAATAATTCCGTTCTCCTAAATTTCCTTCCCCCTCGTCTCTGTCTCCCCAAATAAGAGGTCCCAGGTGACGCGGGAACCGAAAGGGCGTGAGTCAATAATGACTGCGACGAAGGGGAGTGTTGATGATGATGCGATGATGGAGGGAATTCTTGGAATGGAGACTCTGAGGGGAGCTTTTCCATCTATCTATCTATCTCTCTTCCTATCCATACATTATTTAGTACTCCCCTCTTGAGGAGAGAAAATGGGAAAGTGGGATAAGAGTAAAGAGAGGAAAGCAAAATGATTCCCCCTTTTTCCCATCCTCCTTCCTTTCATCTTTCACCCAGCGTGGTCTCCCGGGGCGGAAACGACCTCGCCCGGTGCCATTCTAATTTTCTTTTTTTTTCCTTTTTCACAGCATTTGCTGCCACCTGGCATCCGAACATTGTTGCGCCGGACGCTAAAGGGGAGAGAGTGGCGGAGAGGGGTATGGAGTGAAAAAGTGGCCGCGCCCGAAATTTTTGAAGAGGAGAACACTTTTTGTGAATTCAAATTTGTTATGCGGATAAGTGCCATCCCCTACTTCACGCGGAGGGGGGCGGGGGGTGACAAAGCGCGGGGCGCGCCCTTTCAATTAGTGCGATGATTCGCACAACCGTTCAGGGTCCCCACGAAGACCACCAACTAGGAGTACCCTCACTGCTCGGGGTAGATGCAAAACCTCTCAACTTGCTAACTCACCCGGATTTTCCATCGCGACCGTACCGAAAAGTTAAATTTTCCTGACAAGGCTAGAACTGCCAAAATAAAATTAAAGTAGAAATGCACTCTGAGGCCTACATAAATCTTCTTTCAAAACTTTATATCACACAATCTTTTAAAAATTAAATCTTACTATAGGAAATAAGATTTTTTTACATGAACACAGAAGGAAATAAATATTCTAATGTAAACAACAAAGTGATGAATGAATAATTCAATGCAATATATCCATTAATGTGTAAATGCGTTGATTTATTAATCTTATGCAAGTAAGTAATGAATTTCGTGCATTTAATCATGGTTAAATCATTTCAGTTTTACCAAATTTTTGATATTTCTCAAATATTTTCAGCCTTCCATTTCTAGTGAACCTAGAGCACCATTATTCATCTACATTTAAATCACGCGCTATAAATCTAATGATTGTATTTTAGCAGCTATCCAAAATTTATCCTGCTGATTATAAATTTCTTCACCCTTCCACAGCTTCTTGCACCGGTAACTTCACCCGGTCCTTCATCGTCATTTTCCTGCAAATCCTACCCTTTTACGCTTCTTCTAACGGTTCCTGCAAATCCTATTCTTCCTCTAACGCTTTTGGGCGTTTCTTGTGAAATAGCAACCCTTTAACTTGTTTCAATGTGTCTTAATAGCTATTATACCTACTTAGAATTCAAACGCTTACCTTAGTTTTCACCGAATTTCTTTTGAGTGGTATTATAATCTATTGAGGTAAGTACCATTGCCGTGTATCATTCATTGCCTGCCAGTGTATTTCCACGCCGTCTCTAATGTTATACTCGATCTTGGTTTATGTATACTAAACGATCGAGTTGAAAACTTCAGACAAATATTATTACTATACGACAAAAAGTTATATTTTAGCAGCCAACTGACGGTAGGCATGAATAGAAGAAAACAGATTCATATTTTAATAAATGAAGCATAATTTTTCATAATTATAAGAGGTCTAATTACTAGATAATTCATTGCTATATCGCTGGGTAAATTTTAAGCAAATATTTCCGTGCTATCGCCTGTTAAATACAAATTAAGAGTTAAACATAGTATTCCAAACTCAGCGCCTGGGATTTCATCACGGTAATCTTTCCAAAAATGCTCGAGTGCCCTGGTTACACTTTGCGACCACGAAATATCGCTAATTGAAATAGTTTTCCAAAACAAAAAAATACGTAAATACCCAAGCTTTGCATGCATTTGAAGCCCTACCGTTGATTTTTTTGCGATGGTTTCTACATGGGCATACATCCAACAGCTGGAGCCTAAATAAATCACCCAAAAACGGGTGTTTCGAGTGAATTTAAAATTTTACTTCGTTTGTTAAACATTTGAGTAGACACTGTTAATTCCCTCAAGCTACGAATAATTTCCATGGTGTTTTAGCCATGCAAATGAATGTAGCTAGCAGTATTTGATCTGCATTACGATCTCTTTAGTTATTCCAACTTGATTTATGATATTCTCCTTACTACACAAACATTCATTAAATCCTATTAGATAAAATACAGTGGGTATTTGTATTCATTTCTAATTTTATTTTTATGTCTAAATAATTCTTTTTTTATTTTCTGTTCCCTAGAAGTTCGTTATCATTAAGAGGAGATTTCCTTTTGGGACAATCATAAGGTCTCCGTCATAGGGATTTTTAAAAAAGGATGCTAGACTTAGGTAACTCTTGGAAGTCAATTTTGGTTATTATAAATTGTGATTTTCTAGTTTTTAAAGCAGGTTTTGGTAAACAAATTTGAGCGAAGAAAGATTTCTTTATCTTTCCGAACAAAACACAATCTGATATCCGACACTACATTAATCTGTTTCCAAATCCGCATATATTCTATCTCCAATCATTCTGCCCAATATGCCTATTGCTTTCCTTACTCAAACCTCCTTCCCTTTTGTTCTCTTCACTATGGCTTAATGCATTATATCCTCCTGGAAAAAATGCATCTATTCACAACTGTGAATCGTAGGTTTTACAGAAATTAAAAGGAGAGGAAAGCTTTATAGTTCATTTTTTGGTGGTTGAGTAAGCCTGCCTATGCGGTAATAAAAGTAAGCCAAAACGAAATTATTTAAATTATGATTCAAATGAGTATGTGAACCTCTCATAAAAGCAGATGATAACGAAATCTGAGCAATATATAATAAATAATATATGTATATCCAAACGCATGTTTAGCTGGCGCCATAACATTAACCGTCACAAGTCAATTTGAGGCTTCCGCGGCATTGTGGGATGTAGAAGGGTTTAGTTTCACTATTCCTCATTATGCTTACTCAAATTACTATTATTTGATTTGTTCGAAATGTTCGGAACGGATTAGCTCACTTGGCATTGCAATTATTTAGTAGAGTACTTTTATTCGTTTAATGAATATGTAAATCGGTAATACTCGTAGCACTCATGATAGTACCGATACATTTTTTTTCATTTTTTTGTGCATAAAACGTGTATACGCTTTTTGTACATTCCATATATTAAAACGAAACCTTATATAATTTTATTTAATATAATATAATCCCTCCAGTATAATATTTGCTCAAATTATCTTTAAACTAACGCGTAAATTTTTATTTACACTCTAAAACTTTTTTAAACAAACATTTTTTAAATAATAATTTTATTGTGTCCATCGAAAAACCTACCTTAACCGGTAGATTACCTAATATAAAAACTTTGCCAATATTTTGAATCCTTGAGGAAAAATGCTGAATTTAATATTTAAAGTTCGAAGAAAAATCGTTAATGAATAAAAATAGGAAGAAAATGGAGAATTTCACATTGTCTCAGAGTGCAAATTGAGCAAGGCTCGTTCTTTTCAATCTAAATAATTTCGTGCGGTAATTAGACGGCATTATCTATTTAAAATAATTTCCCATATCGTAGAAGTAATACAAATATAACATTCGGTACTGCCAAACGAATTGACCTTTTTGAAATTGCAGCTGTTTCTACCTTCCAAAGTTGATATGGAAGAATATGTTAGTCGCGAAATAAATATTATCTAACGATTTTTCTGTAACCACCGTACTGCCTTCTACTTGGACAAATTCACGACCATCCTTCACTTCCCAGCCTTAATATATAATCCTCCAAAACCACCCCTTGCCACTCGCCCTTGCGACGGCTTGCTGGACATGATGTACATGTATATGTGAATGAAGAATCTGAAAAACATGGAACCGTGTAATACCCACACTTCAAGAGTGGAAATTATGATTTAAATGAATAAAGGGTATTGTCACCATTCTATCGTTCGTCCTTTCCTGTGGAAGTGAATGCCTCATGTGGCAAGCAGCCAGCGTGATTGCATGGTATTCGCTCCAATTTTTTTCAAATACTGACATAAAAGCACATATCCAAGGAAAAAGATTCTAAAGAAGTCATTTCTTCATTTTACACTCATTGTTGTACACCGTGCTCCAAAAAAAGTCAACTTTTTTGTCGTCAGAACAACATTTTTCACTCAGGTGTAAGCCCTTCGATAATCAGTCAGCCGTATGGTTCGTCATTGTTCACGGTACATGATGTAAGGGCACGATATACTTCGGAAACGATTATTATGGGCAAAAGAAAGATTCTTTTCAAACTCACCAAAGGAAATTGTCGGAGGGGTGTTGCGATACTTAAGAAAAAGATGTTAAAGTACGATGTCTAATAACTGTATATGAAGCATTCCCAAACGGAATAGTTAAAAGGAACAGTTAATGAATGGAAATACTTCGAAAGGCGAATGGGAAAATTACGAGAATCACTTCTAAGGTTATGGCTGAGAGAGAAATCAAAATCAAATAAATCAAAAGTAATCCCTCTTAACCTTGAAAAGAAACTACAACGGATACGCGATGAAAGAAAATAAATGACATAATTTTTTTCTAAATCGATATTTTTCCAATATAATAGACTTACGAGTAGGTATGACTGAGATAGACAATTATAGCTACGCACCACGAAAAATAGATTTAAAAACTGTGAATTAAATCATTAAAAAAAACATATATCGGTGTGGATGGTGTCTTACCGATGGTTGCTTACTTCATATTTCGGATTATTGATATTTGCAGAGAATTTTCCCAGATTATTATTAGATAGCATCCATCGAACACACCCGTCTAAGGGTAAAATGTTCATATGCGTTATAGTGGCTCTCTAAAGCTACAAAAATGACTATGCTATGATTTGCGACACCTGTAAGTACCTCAATAATGGATTTTTTTCAATTATTCAACAGTAACCTCCCTCCTGATTTCAATTCAAGTATAAAATTGGTTTTGAACTAAAATTTGGGTGAAATGTTTGGACATTTTCAAAAATATCTCTTGTATCTTACCAGATACATTTTGGCAATATTAAATTTGAAATAATCTACCATTGCTGCAGCATCTAAAGAAAAAAATTTCCCAGAAAAATGAAATAAAAAATTATTAATGAAACAAAACTCCTATATTATTCTCTTTAACCTATTTGGAGAGCTTTATATGTATGCACGATGAAAAACTTCGCTAATATTGGACTGCGTTTGTTCAAAAAAAGTATAGCACAGTTAATCCTATTTTTTTCCAAGATTTATGCATAGTATTGCGGTTACTATCCCAAACCTTGTATGCCTACCGCCATCATAGATATCCACTGGCGATATTAAAGAAAAAAATCTTTTGTCAAATTACCCCTTTTTTCCAAAATTTTCTTTATATTTGAGAATGTTTATCCATTAAAAATGCACCTAGTTAATTTTTTTATGAACGAGGCGTTCATTGTTAAAAGGATCTTTTCCAATACCTTTCATGCATTAATGTGAATAGCTCATTAGACAAAAATACGGATTGAGAGTAACATAAAAATTAAAATTCATTAGACTAGTTTGAAAAATTCAGACAAAAAATTGAAAGAAAAAATTAGTGCTCTTGTCCGGGGATAACATTCGGAGGATAACATCTGCCAATTTTCAGTAATGTTTCATGCAAAGGAGTAAGTTTTAATCGTACAATCGGAGAAAATTCGAAAATGTTGCGCTAATTTCGGGAAAAAATTGCAACAAAAGGTTAGCAAGTTTAGCGAGGGATTACTAAAGAAAATTGGCTGAATATTTCTCTGAACATAAAAAGAGAACAAAGACCTTATGAAAGTTAGGTACAAGACGCGTGGTTAAAATTTTCGCACAGGGCATTATTACGAGAAAGCCACAATCCATTGGTAGATCAGAAAATTAGGATGAAAATATTGAAATAAAATTCCTTGAGAAAATCCTTTAATTTAAAAGTTCTAATCTAGCATTCCTGTTGCAAATGGCTCATAACATGAAAATTCTCGAGTTATTTACAGTCATTGGAGTAGTACGGAATCGATATACATGGTATGTCCCAAAAATAAATAAAAAATTCCGGGAATGCCCGTCGTGGTACGGTTCCTGGTAGGTGTCCACGGAAGTTTCGTTCAGACACCTTTTTACGGCTTCTTCGATGCTATCCAGCTGCCCAAAATGATTGCCTTTCAAAGATCTTTTCATTCTTGGGAACAATAGAAAGTTCGGCGGTTACCACCTTGTGTTTGGCAAGATACCCGCTCACGAGGAAGGCTGTGTGCGATTGTTTGTTGTTTTGGTTCAGCCTGCAGTTGACAAAGATCTCCTTTCTGATAGGTAATACCATGCTGTTAAAAAAAATTCTCATAACAATGTCTTAAAGAGCCTTTGATAATACTTGTATTCATTCTCTACATTCCTATCATCAACTACCTCCTCCTTGTGGAATCTTAATTTACCTAAAGTAATTCTTCTTCCTATGCCCTTACTACTTGTATGACTTTGATCCAAACACTTCTAAAAAAGGTAATACAAGTTCTAGGTTTGATACAATAGTATCAACAATAAAATGTCCTATGTACCTATAATGAGCTACAAAAAACTTTTACAAAAATATCTGTAAAAATATTTAATACAGAATTGATACATTGCACTTAAGTTATTGGTAAAATCCACGGTATACATTATACAATTTTATTGAAAGTCATATCTGCATCAAAAATCAGTTTTTATTTTCGTCAAAGATGTTTGTCCTCCCGAAGAATGACGCGATGAGATGAACATGATTTGTCGTACATCTGTTTGTTTCCGAGGTGATTTCCCACTTCGGAATTTGGCGGAGAAAACTTTTAATTTTCCTCGAACTGCGGGAGGCAGAAACCTTTTCAGCCGTTAAGGGATCCGAGACGACATCTTGGCTTTAAGGGGTCGTGTTCGACGGCATATAAGGGAGGGATGGGACTGTTCATCCCCTTCGCTCCTATCCTCAGCGGATTAACACTGTGTCTCCTACTGCCTGGACAGGTGTGCTTCCCGTCACCCCACACTCCGGCCGTTCCATCTCCTCTCAGTCGGTTTCGCTTCCAGCTACTTCCGTAGGAGCCACCTACTTCTGTATCTAAGTAGTTAATGACTTATTTGTCCGGGAATAGACGACACACTCAAACCATCTTCTTCCCTATCCAGACCCCCTTTTCCACTTCGCCTTCGAACTCTCTCCTCTTCGGTCTTTGTTAATCTAACTTTCCTCCGCTTTTCCACGGCAAACGTGCAGACAAACTCTCACACGTATCCATTAGCGAGGAAGCAGCTGACGGAAAGAGAAAATCGTCGCCCCGTTAGTATCGACGAGAGAAAGTTCCCGGACTGTTCCCGTGGAGTCGGCGGGGGGAGAGAGAGGGGAATAAAAACAAAACGCCGCGCGCACTGCCTCGCCGCCCTGACGAAGCCACCCCATTGGACCTGGGCGTCTCGAATTTCGATCGATTGAAAATCGATTAATGCAACAAGGTTACCGATTCTCTTTTAATTGACGAAATCGATCAACTTCCATTTCTCCTCTCAATTCTAAGTGAACGGGAGCACTTCAAATTCAAGATATATTTTTACTCTAACTTAGTAATTTATTTCATTAAATTTGCAAGGACAATATGTGAAACATACATTACTCCATTAGTACATTTACTCGTTCTCGTCCTGTTAAGATCACTTTTAAATAGTGGACATGTTTTAAAGCTAAATACGTAATTCTCCCATATATTACATATATTGTACATTGCATTACTGGTTTACTTCTCTCCATATTAATATGTGTACATTTTCAAAAGATTTCTCATAAATTCATGGTATACTTATTCAATTACACCAAGTTTTAATTCTTTCTAAAAGCAGTTGTATCACCAGTAGACAATATTACATATTAGCCATGAGTTTACCCTTATTTTAAGTTATTCCATACGTTTAATACTTCCCAGGAACCAGTAAATTATTTAAAACATTTGGTATTTGAACAATCAGTTGCTAACGCTCATTTTGTTAAAATAATTGGACGATATTTCTGAAGAAAATAATTTATAGACTACCATAACAAGTGATAACGAGCATGTTAGTTTACAAGAATTTCAATTTCAAATCATCCCTTTGCACGGCAGGCCGAAATTTTCACCAAGAAGCTAACATCTACAGCTACACAATACCCCGTAAGCCGCTGCAAGAGCGAGTGGCTGAGGATGCTAAGACAGCATCACCTAATGCAAGAATATGCAATTATACGTAACAATAAATTCATGTTTGAACACATACAGAGTATAAAAATGTGTGTGTTAGGTGACGCTTAAAATTCAACTTTCCAAGTTATAACGACTTTTATGGTTACGCATGATTTTGTTGCTATTCTTAATCGTTTGTAGAAAAAATATTACTTGTATCTAGCAGTGTTTGGCGAACCTGTCTCTCATATTTTACTTTAAATCAATTGGCCGAGGAAATTTTGGTCCGTATTAATTCCCACGGTGTAACAAATAAAACCGAATCGTATAATCTTAGACAAAGTGAATGATTGATCATGGTAGTCATGGTGATTATGCTTACCATGAATATCAATATTAAGGTTTGTTTTGGGCCTGACAAGTGTGATAAACGACGTACCGCGCTGGATTCCTCTATGGCTAGAATTTTGCCTGACCTAAACTATTTCTACTTTAGCCTTACATACTCAATGTCAGCTTTAAAAACTTCTAAAAAGTTTATTATCTTCATTCTTCTTCCAGCCTATTCAAATTTCTGCATTCTATTACCGAATCCAACGTCCTACCACGTCTCGACAATTCTTTTATCCATTTTGTCCCAATAATCTATCCCGCATACGATACTATCTACCTACCCCATTTCATTTCATCCATTTTCCTCGGTACCAACATCTTACACGAATTTTGATCCACACTCAATTTCTTGCCTCCAAGGTCTAGTTTGGGTAAACTAAAGTGTTAAGCTCCATATCGAATGCTGTGCTAATATTGCACACATGTCCATATTTAGGTCAATATACTTCCTTTTACAGCCTGTTTATTCTCCAATTCTCCCCATACAAACCCCCGTTTTACTCCGAAAAATGAACCCAAAATATGCTCTGTTTTATGTTATAATTGATTTTCTCCACGGTTTACTGCGCAATACTCAAACAACCTATTCCAAGTACCTCATTACTTTTGATATTGTCACTTGTCCCGGTCAAGTAACTATTCGCGAGGTTAAACCCGTAATATTCCACCATAAGACATCCTGCAGTAAATTTTCTTGCGAGGCAATAAAGACCGCTGCAAGCTGGTATAGGGTGGATGAGGTATTCACTTGACATTTATTAATCGGTCCCGAACACGACATCTTGGATATTAAGAAAAATGGTCTTTTCAGGCATATCCACAAAAATGTTTCCCTTAAAGAAAAGATTAGTTTATGCAGAATGACATTTATAAATCATTTACGGCATAAAAATGTATTAATGTAGGATGTTTTTGTATTTTTGATCAAAGCGAGCGCCTATAACTTATAGTTAAGACAGGTAATTTTACTCTCGACTTTTTTAATCTTATAATTTTCACTCGGTTTACTTTTATACACCACGCATGCTTGCAGAAATTTACAGTGTAAAGAGCGCATTCAATTGGTCCAGGTACCTCATATCCTACACTCCTAAGCCATAGCTAAAATTAAAGAATATACACTAAAACACAAAAATACTTATATATTACAAAAACTCTTCCTTTAGCTATGTATTTATTCCACCTCCCGCATTTCCGTCCATAATGCATTTTGATTCCCTCCCTTTATCTAGCTTTGTCAACACTCTCCCCTCTATTACAATTTTCAGCATACAAGTTCATCTCAGTATCTCCTGCATCCAGTTTTTCTGCCTTTTTCCAATAGCCGTGTCTCTCTACTTCTGCTACGCTTAGATATTCGTTTGTTTTCAATTCCCTCCATTTTATTTTCGTCAATCGTGTATGAAAGTAAAGCTGTAACGAATATTTTACCCATTTTTCTATATTCCTTTAAATTATTGTGAGGAGCGATTTGTATAACTCACGTTTGGCAAAAAACATTGCTTTATCATACGACTTTTGAGCTATACTTGGGATAAGTTATCAAATTTCTACACTCGGTCCGTCTCTGTACGCTCTTCGCCGAACGCCGGAGGTCGCTTGGAAAGGAGGAGAGTGAAAAAAGAGAGAGAATTGACAATACAGAGGGACAGATGAAGAGAAAATATGAGATGTATTGAAGAGGATGACGGTTGAACTATCATGGCGGACATTCGGAAGTGGGAGGTGATTTGTTGGGCATTAAAGGACGGGGAACGTGGGATAACCGAGAAGGGTTCACTTAGCACACTCAAATCAAAATGTACACATTTTTACTAAATAATTCTGCTCGCGAAAAAGAAATATCGTGCTCATACCAGTAACTGTTCACCTTAGGCTTGGCCTTACCATTCACCCTGTTTGTATAACAGTTCTTCGTCGGATGCGCGATGACGGCGAAGTTTTTTTCTGTTTAAATTTGATGTAAGATCGTGGGTACTCTTGTTATACGAGGCGTGTAACAGGCAATCCTAGAGTGTGTAACTCAACTCGTTGGCAAAAAACTCTACCCATCTCTTTTTGTTTATTTCGTTTGACCTGATTACTGCGGAGATACACATTAAAGTATACTATTCTACTCCAAGGATATTTATTAATTTTCAATACTCTCAAAATAATTTCTTGGGTTTATAAACAATTTATATGCTTCATTACTTAGGTTAAATAAAGCGGTTTTCAAATTCATTAATCTTTTCTAAAAATAAACTCACATGCGCACTAGAACAATGGAAGAGAAGAAATTCCTCATTTTTATGAAACTCGTTTATCGTTAGCATTGTGGGGATGATCACTTGTACATTGATAACGTTAAGCAAGAACGTTTTTTGAGTATTGCATTCCACTGACGTACCATTTATAAACATTAAAGTGTCACTTCAGACCTTCAAATGAATGCACTTGTTTAGAAAAAAATTTTCATGTTTTAACAAAAACTGTCGAAAGTAACACTGTACATGTTTGACACCGGTCAGAGAGTTAAAAATTATATGGTGGAGAGGATCTAATGTTACAAGTCACAGTAATTAACGTAAATGGTGACTTGATAAGTGTGTGCAGATTCAATTACCTCCAACGGTGACGTGGAGTTCGTAAATACAAATGTTAGGGGGCATTAGGGGGTTATATTAGACATAAATGAACCTCCCAGAAAGATCTCGTGTTTGAAAAACCTCACAACCTGGTCTTATCTGTTAGCAGCGAAGTTCATTAATCTAATTCAACCGTCGCTCAACGGTCTATATCCGCAAAAACTCCCCACAACAGTGCAAAGCGTATAATATTAATGATGACAACGAAATTGGAACAGAGACCTGTCACAACAAAAATTTAACTTTGAAAGACTTTCAGTTCCAAAGTTTCAAATAACCAGAATAAATGAGCATTTTTCTTTTTACTTTGAATTATTGGAAGCAATGAACTAATAATGCAATAAAATAATAAATCATTAAAGTGGAGATGAAACAAAATCAGCTTACTTGAGTGAGCAATTAATCAATATTTTTTATTACTTCGGTTGCTTTTCCTAGTTTTCAGTCAATTTGAATAGCAGATCTCTTGGGAAGTAATGTTGTGAGAGGGAGTGAATAAAGATAATGAGCAGTATATTCGCATAAAAGAAAAAATATTTAAGTACGTTTAAGATTCAGGAACACCTTAAAAATGAAGATTGATAACAATGGAAATACAGTTTTAAAAACTATTAAAGAAAATTAAATGGATGAAGAAAAGGTATAGTACTTGGATAAGTGGTTGAAGCGGTCGCGGTAGTCCGGGGGTAGAGCGTTGGGCTACTGACCGGAGGGTCCCGGATTCCATTCCAGGGCTAGGCACTCTGGGAACCTGCAGCTCCACCCAAGCTAGTTGATTTTTCGGGTACCAGATCTTCCTGGGAAACCATAACCGGCACAGGGAAAGGAACTGGCCCCCCTACCCTGATGTGTGAGTATTCACACGCCGTCGGGCTTAGTACATGGGTGAGCTCTACCATCACCTACTAAACCAACCTTCAGGTTGCTTACTGTGCTTATGGTTTTTTTTAAGTGATTGAAGAGTCTATTGAGTACACTATGAAGAAGGATACGAAACTAATTGTATATGCTCTTAGAGACAAATGCTAAATAAAGACCATAATTGAAAGAAACGTGGAGAAGAAGAATTACAGAGGAAGACCAAGCATATGCCATGAGAAGCTAGTAATTGAAAATATCGATTCAATGAGATAGGAGAGAATCAAGAGTTCGGGAGAAAGCAAGATAGAATGGAGGGCTCGTAGTCTCCAATCCTTGAGTTGATACTCACAACCCGTGGGGTGACATATCAGCATGAAAAAAACTCCATCCTGAACGAACGATGTATTTTCTACTACTTGCGTGCTTTACAAAACTACATGAGACCTTTTTCCTCAAACAAATCATACAGAAAATCGGGGTCCGATTTACAAATAAACATGGCTCAAAAACATTTGAAAACGGGATAAATACTTTTCGCCAAAAAATGTACAAAAGCCATGCCTCGTAAATTTAGACTCGTCGCATTTTGAAAAGTTTTATGACATCAATAGGCAAATTGGAAAGTTTTCACGATTCTATTGCTCCAAATTAACTTGTAATACGACTTTGGGATAAACTGGTGACACTATACATTATTGTCAAGGCACTGGACTCTGAATTCTTACTACTACGACAGGATGACCTTTCGAAAACCAGTTTATTTGAAAGGACGGCTAATACCATTCGAGATGCGCTCAGTATATAGAAATGTAAGCGATAAATGAAACGTCAAGGAAGATGTCTTCAGGTGATGGCGACACCCAGCCGAAACGCAAGATGTCGTCGATTCGCATCTCTTGCTCTGTCGTGAGGCGGTGTTGAGAGGTTTTAAACTGACTTTTATTCGTCTGGGTGCGTGTGTATAGTCTCGCGTGTCTAAAATAGGTCCGTCGCCCTTCAGAATCCCTTTGCTTAATTGCAGTTGTAGAGACAGAGCGAGATTATTTTTCCTATGCGTGCTATGTGGGCTGATACACCTTCGTGAACGCATGAATGCAGTGGACAATTTATTGTTGATAAAACAAATTTTTGCAAGATTTTTCTAATTATTACTACATTAAAGTATGCCCTGCACTTAAATCAATACCAAAAGTAATATAAAGATATTGGGGAATGGTTAAATAAAAATTTGTTAATGCACAAGGGAAACGAACACTCGACCCAGTAATTACAAACTAAAAGGTGATGCTAACTACCAAAATAATTTACTACTGAGAGCAAAAAATGTCTTAAATGTAGCCAGAAAGAATTAAATATTTAATGGCCATATTTCCATTGTCCAAATGTTGGCTGTATATACCCAAAAGTTTGGTAATAATTTTTCGAGGAGTTCCTCCTGTTAATGTTCATCACAATCTCACATATGGACAAATGAACCAAAATCACCGCTGTGGGGATATTTCATAAGCCTGGAGATAAAATAAATTAGACACAAAACGAACAAATAAAACGTTTATGGGGATGATTTCCCATTTCCGATAAGAATCGTTTCCTGAACCTGGTATTGATCCACGGACATTGTGTATGGCATACCGATAAAACAATGTGACTTTATGGTATTTGGACTAAGTTCGTATTCATCAGATACAAGCTTCATGCTAACCAATCCTGATATATGTAAGTTTGGGTTCAATTTTACCCATAATCTTCTATTTATCAGCCTAGGAGCTGCATATACTTCGCAGTTGTCGATGTTGATATGCTTTAAGACTATGGTTTCATTTATCACCAAACGTGATATATCTACATCTACTTAATACCCCACGAACCGCCGCAAGTTCGTGTGGCGGGGGCTGGTAGGCACCACCCATAATTAAGAAAACAATCTCATGCAAGAGCCATAAATTTATACAGTCCACAAACAAAACATGGTATACATTCATGGAAAAACCCTTACAACCCACACATACAGGTGTGTAAACACACAAACTACCAACTAACACACATGCACCTAAAGATACACCTGATGTTTATGCAATGTTTAATTTTGTTCCGACTTGTAAATTAAAAGTTTTTAATTTTTCTAAACTCACTTTGGTTTCTTACCATTATGATTTTTGATTGTTCTGGGAAAGAACGAGTAGTTGAATCTATCTATATTGAAATCTATCTTCCTTATTTTATCTTTGTGGTCTAACCTACCTAAGTATTGTGGGGCTATAATAATTCCTTCAGTTTCATCGTTAAACTCGTTTGTTCTGTGCCTTTCTAAAATTCTAAGCAACGCTTGTTCTCTTCGTACCTAAAGTGGTTTCCCAGCCTAAATCTCCTAAGAAACCTGTCACACTTTTGATCTTACTAAAAGCATTTTTAACGAATCTGGCGGATTTTCTCTGGGTTTTATTTAATTCTTTTTGCCAAATTTTCTCCAAGGATCCCGAATACCTGCGGCATATTCCAAGTGAGGTCTAACCTAAGCAAAATAACACCTCTCTTTGACTTTCTCATTACATTTCCCCACCACCCGTTTAATGAAGCCCAGTGTCTTTAAAGCGGATCCGCATAATATCCTGATATGTTCTCCTCATTAAAGGCGTGGTGTTAGAACTACCCACAAACATTTTACTTGTTTGCCCGTAGTTAGTACTGAATCCTCTATTTCGTATTTTATGTCCTGTTCGTCACATCCTTTGCTCCAAAATTTCAAAACAGTCTGTTTATATCTATTTGTTTATGTCTATTTGTCTATATTAGGCATTAATCCTCATTCCTTGCACCAGTCCGAGATTGTGTCTAAGTCTCTATGGAGTAGCTCGCGATCTAGTTGGCTCCTTATTTCTCTGTATACCACCGTGTCGTCGGCAAATAATCTCAGATAATCTCATAAGGATGAAGTCACGAAACAAATTGAGGAGATACAGGGAAATTAAGTTGTAGTAATGTCTATTAATTTCAACTCAGTCGCATTGTAAAAAAAGCACAAGCTTTAGGAATACTCAGACATGCGTTTAGATGCATGCACGAAGCTGTAATAATATAATGTTTGAAAGGTAGTTTTTCCAGAGGAAATGAATAAGCAATAATTGCCAAACTCATCAGCACAAAACCATTCAACCACAAACGGACTAAATGTCTTTTTATAGAAATCGTGGAGATTTGATAGGAAGTAAATAGCATATGAATTAAGCCAAGAGTGGTGGGGAATATTAAAGGTAGCTAAAGGATATTTTCTAGTTAGAACGGACTTCCTGTCCCTATTATAGAAGGTCGTGAATTTAGATCTCCCATCTCTCCACAAACCTTGTGCTCGTACTTAATGTGTTTCCTATCCATCACCTTGCGTTCCTAACAAAACTCTTAGGAGTTTGTTGACGCCGTTGGGCAAATTTTCGTTTGTGGATGCGTGTGGGCATGCAAATAAAAGTGAAAAAAGCAAGAGGGCACCGGAATCTACGTCGTCGGGCCACGCAAAAGGGGGGAAGGAGGAAAGAAGAAAGCACAGAAAGAGAGAGCGTACCTACGCATAGAAGGAAGAAGAGGGAGATTTCGGGAAGTGCCGTTGGCGCCGTTCTGGCGGTGACGTCCTCTCCCGAATAAAAAATAATAATAAAAACGAGTTGCTTAGGTACAAGGTAGGACTGCTTAGCGAAAGAGAGCAATGTTGGTGGAGGTAGATGGGATCTTTTCATCTTTTGGAATCAGGGACTGGCACAAAAGGTTTTCCAGACTGCCACGGGGGCCGTGGGTTTGTTGATTCAAGCAAGAGTGAGAAAGGCGCTTTCATCCTTCATCACTGCGCACCCGTTTCCACCATGCGAAATTATATATCACGCTCTGAATTGACATAGCTACAGTAGAGCACAGTTATATACAAAGCGATACGTCCGCGGCTACGCCATCACCTACGATTCGCCAGGAGTGTGTGCCACACCACAATTACGAAATTATGGGCAAATGGGATTTTATAAGAAGTGACAGATGAACACCAACAAGTTTTTCAATTAAAAGTGATGAAGTTTTTAACTTGGGTATCACTGTGGTCAAGAATGCTGTGAAGGACGAAAGAGCATTTAAAATAAGTCAGTCGGTGCTTGAATATACTCGTTTTAGTTTTACTCGTTTTCCTTTCATACTCGTCCCAGTGACCGAATCTAGCCATATTATAAACTCGATGGTTTCAGGCTTCACTTTGTGGAAATCCATTCTAATAAATGAAAAGAGAGATGGTACTTTTTTCCACACTTTATTATTTAAAGTCGACCGGTTTCGTCGCATAGGCGACATCATCCTGATCAGGACGAAACCGGTCGACTTTAAATAATAAAGTGTGGAAAAAAGTACCATCTCTCTTTTCATTTACTAGCCATATTAGTTTGGTTCCCTTTAAAATATTTTCCATTTAAGGTCAAAAACAATCCTGCGTCGTCCATAAATTTATTTAAAAATCTTCGAACAATTTTCAACACTCCCATCTCGACTCTCGGTTATTTTATTAACACTCAAATTTTATATTTACTAAGAAATGTGGCAATGCCCTTTATCTCACAATTTATTACTTTTTGTATCATGAATTATACATATGATGACACTTTGGCACGTATTATTTCCTGCATTTAGTTTATATTGGCTCGTCCATTGTTTTAGACAATAATAAAAATACGTATGTCTAAAAGTTAAGGCAAAGTATTCAAATACTGATTAGGAAAAATTGTGCAAAATATGCCTTCACTGTTGAATTTACGGTTATAACTGTAATTAATGTTTAACAGTTCATGCAATAATTACTCTTTGTGAAACGCTAACATTGGTCACATCAGGAAATAATATGATAACTAAGCACTGATTGTTGATGAAAATGCCTTGAGTTTGCTTACTTCCTGCGTAAATTACTCAAAATCCCAGTCTGACCCATTCAATAATCACTAACTTAGACTTGAATACTAATTTTATCTAACTTCTCAATCAAAACACACACTCCGGTGCTTTGATATCCATTAGCTCATGTTGTATGCCTAGGCAAAACAATTCAAAATGATGGCTCTACAAATCTTTGCGTTTTAATGAACCACTCGCTGTCAACAGTGCATGACACGTGACACAAAACGGTGAAAATCTCTGAATAACTTATTCAAATGCAGAATAATACCGAGGAGTGCACTTAGAGTCATTATTTCCCCTGCTAAAGTCAATTGACTGTCCATAAAAAATATTGATTTCTCCTCAAATGAAGTGATGTCGTATTGACACGCAAAAACTTTATCTTCTTCCTCCTCATGTGATTATTACGGAAACTCCAAGTTTCCAATTTGCCTGCTTCGATTCGTTGGCAAACTGAAAATGGGTCACAAGATTTTGTCTCATCTGTCAGATAATGTAGTCCACAATCTGTGATTCAAGTCTCGTTGTTCCTCATTAATCACAATCAAGCAAACAGTAATCGCCAAGTTATTTTCTTATCAATTTGCAACATTACGCATCAGCGACTTCTAGAGATGCTGTTCCAAGGGTAGAACTTTGCTTTCAACGCCAAATGCATTGGAGATAAGTGATGAAATGCCGATCTTTTCTAACTGAATGGATAAAGTGCATAATATAATCCGCACTTCATTATTAATAGACTAATTACACTAATAAACTAATTACATTATAAAAGAAAAATAGTGCATAAAGGAAAGAATATTTATGTTTAATTTATATCCAGAAAATAGTAAAGTATGCTGCATGTAGATCAAATTTACGCTTTTTAAAAACTTATTTAGATCAAGAGACCGACAGGAAATTACAATTGAGGGAATTATTTTCCTTAAGCGGTTTGCAAAACATATATTTCTCTTACATGATTGTAATGTTTGCGTTTATTAAAGATTTTTAGGTGTGTTGAATTGTTTACAGAAAAAAAATCATACATAACTGAACCTATCTATACCGATTAACGTGTTTGACAAGGAATCCTGTTGAATGACTGTTGCATTTAGATCATTTTTCATTTTTTAATAATATTTAATTTAAGATGACTTCTAAAGTTGGCCAAATTGGAATACTAAGTTAAACATTTAAATCCCTTATTCAATAATTAAATATTTCAGTTCATTTCATTCGGTTATTTATTTTACCCATCCAAAAGTAGACTTCTGATCATCTGTAACGTCTATTACAGGTCAGTTTCGCGACTACTTTCTCTTTCTTTATGGTGTATTATTTCTCCATGACTTCTCTCTGTCTTCATTCCCCTCTCCCATCCATCCCACGCACACTCAACATTCCCCCTTCAATCACAACCGTCAATCCCCCATTAACTCTCATTACTACCTCCACCCACTTCCACTGCCTTTATTGGATTTCCCCAGTAACAGCTTCTCTTCGCCCACCATATTTAAAACTTCATCGTTTCTCTTATTCTCTATTCAACTAAATTCCTCCATTCCCTCCCAACCCCACACCCCAAAAAACTCAAACAACCTACCTCAAAGACCCGGCTTCACATCCATATTTAAAGTCTTTTTTTATATTTTAATTCAAGTAAAATGTATTTATTCTGTTAAAATTTATTATTCTTTTATCGAATTCTTATATATATATATATATATATATATATATATATATATATATATATATATATATATATATATATATATATATATATATATTATTGTATACCAAAACAACAGTGGATATATATTACGACATGTGCACCAAAAAAAGAGGAGGTATGATAATGATAAGTAATATGCTTGAACAAATGATAAAAATTTGAAAGCTGTGGAAATCGGAGTAAACGAGATAGGCAAAGTAGGAGAACCTGCTGTAAAACTAGTGTAAGTTATTGGAACATGTGAAGAAATTGAAGACATATGAATAAATGAATATTGGAGGAGGAATGAGAAGCAAGGAAGAGCTTTAAAAAATCCAATTTTAACTCCGTTAATGACGATGATGAAGCACAAAATACTGCACCAGTGATCAAATACCAAATCGTAAAATCTCAAAGTCAACTCGAATGCAACGTTCGCAAACAACGTCATCCATAATGAAGGAGATAATGACTCCCTGATTAATTATACAGTGCTTCGAGGCACGATAATTTATCCAGCCTCGCATGTCTCCAAATATCGCTCCATTTCCTCTCATGCTTAACGATTTATCTAACAGCCCTCTGCATAAACGATCTAGTTTCTATCAAAAGTAGCGGCATTCCTGCAGTTTCCTTTAATGGAATACTAGTTCTTGCATTTATAATACGATATTGCTCTGACTTGTTTCAATAATTGGTTATCCGTAATTGAATGGCCACAATCAGTTTCTTTGATTTGCAAACCAAAGAATTTGTGCTTGAAGGCAGTTTGAGACTTAAAATCGGCTGGTAGATATTTCATTAAAAACGGATAAATTAATTGTATGGATGAAAATTCGTGTATCTTTTCTCGTTAAATAATCTGTAATTTTGAAAAAATTAAAAATTGCTTATCAGGAACTTGAGTACAACTTTCTCATTTATCACAGTAACCAAAATTCACGTAAAAAATTATCTATCATTCCCATTTGGAGTGCGCAGAAGTTGAGACAAAAATATACTTACATGTATAGTGCACACTCAAAATGTGTACGAAATGTTTATTTAATAAAATTTCGCTCTGATATTAATAGTATTAAAAATAGGACAATTGACATAAAGTAAGCTATCTTAGCATTCGTCCTATAGGCAATGTCACAGTAGCTGTTATCTATAGGAAAGCAGACAGATGGAACAGCGTACTATCACTCATCAGAACTGATGGTCAACTCTTCAAGATATTTCGACCATTTTAAATATTCGGATAAATATGCGTATGCATTTTTCAATTGGAGTTGATATTATTTCATCCTCGGCATGAGCCTATTTTTAAGAAGATTATCCCAATTAAGTTTTTCAACGGTCACCCTATTGACGGGATAATGAAATTCTCCCCATTTAGCACCTCTAACCTTCACCTTTGACTGTACATCAGCCACGTTTGGAAGAAGAGCCACGACGTTCAAAGATGTCATTTATCCGATTCCCCCCAAACTACAAGCAAGCAAAACGATTATTTCATTATCAAATGTAATGTACCCTGTTCTCTCTTTTAATTAAACCCATGAACCCTGATTCTTAAGTTGCTTTTCGACCACAGCTCAATTTTTGTACGGAATTTTGAGTAATTACTGACTTCTTACAAAGGTATATTGAAAGAACTTACCCAATTCCAGAGTCTACAGTTCATGTCCTTCTAGGTGTGTGTTCGGGCCATCACACTAAGGCTCTTGTAGTTCTCTCCTGTAAAGCCATCGCCCTCTATCACATTGTGCAACATCCCGTCGACTATTAAAATGTTAAATAAGTATTCGTGGCTCGTTTAGATCAAATTAATAATCACCTCTCCTATTCCTACATGCGTAGCAACTATTCCTAGCAGGGAATCGCCTTCCTAATACAGCAAATCACGAGGAGTAAAATAGGGGTGTCTATTATCACCAGTGCTTTTGAATGTCTATGAAGCGAACATGGATAACAACGAATGGGAAGAACTGGTGATAGGAATGGAAGTCGTCAGAGAATTCATGAAATCAAACATCCTCGCGAATGGTCAGACTTTGGTTACTCAGTCAGCCCTGCTTTACCCATCTTTCTAAACCAACCCATACTGACTCTCTAGAAACGTGCACAGGTTGGGAATAAGTCTCCTATTCCTTCCATACACTCTTACCTCTTATCTAAAAAAATCATTAATTCTACCCAATACACACTATTAAACGGCTTATCAAAATCTCTGAAAAACAACAAAAATTCTTTCATTGTACTCTACACTGATATTCCTCTCTTTCGGTAACCTTATTACTCCTATGGCATCGCTTTTACCTCTCCCTTTTTGGCACATTAATAATCAAATCCCTCATTCCCTTTCCTCTCCATCCTCTAGTTCATGAACCTGTATGTCACTTTAGCTGCATCCGAACTGTTAACCTTTTTGTAATGTGCTCAAATATCGCGGTCTTTCCTTTTTTGGAGAGGAGATAAGGCAAATATTACTAAATCTTCCGGTCAAATCTCTCTCTCATTTACAGGTATGCTACGAATCAGTCCTCCCACTTACACGCACCTAGTTTGCAGGACTGTTGTCCACCCACACGCCCTTATTATGAATTAAATTTCCTTAATGCCATTTCCATCTCGACATCGCGTGAGCCTGGACCTAACCTATCTTAATGTGTGTCACATTCTCATTTAATGTCTAAGCTTGTTGGCTTAATGTATTAACCATTTAGTTCCTCTATCTATTATTTTATCCATCTTGAAAAATTTCTGGCCAGAAAAATAATTTTCCTGGATCATTTTTTTATTTTACGAACGGATTTTCCCTCCGGACTACCTGACAGTGCTCTCAGATTCCTATATGCCGCACACATTTAACCTTTCTTCGGAAAATGTCTATGACATTTAACAGCGTCTTTTACCACGCTTCTTCTCCTCTATTAGTTCCTGCTCTCAGTTTGTTACTAAATTCCATATAATCCCTTTTAGTCGTGTTTACATTCTTCTACAGTCTTTACGCGTCAATGTTTCGAATCGATTTGTTTGCTTCCGATGATTTACTTGTCCTTTTTCCCATTTAGTCCTCCCATAGTTCCGTTTAAGGGATTAGATATTGTTTTTCTGTTCTGTTCACATTTTCCCTCTATTTATCCCTGTACACAGTAACAGGAGCACATACTAAACAGCAAGAAACTCACGCATTTACATTTTCAGAGATTTTTACCCTCCTTCAAAATGATAAAAAGATATACGGTCGAGCTTATTTCCATTTAATCATTATCTTTAATCATCACCTTCTTTTTATTAGATAATTTATTATTAGATATCTAGTCGGGTGCATAGATGAAATGAATAATTTTGCAGGTTACTTAAACTATTGTGCGTCTAGAATAAATTGGAAACTACACACTTTCGCTCAGTGAAATTTCACATCATGTCTAGAATGCTTTTAAAACTAGTTAAAATTTCAAAATATTTTTATTTCTCAGTAGAACACGTTTCGACATTTGAATGAGGTATAACGGATGAAACACATGTCGTGATGACAAATAAGATTTCTGCTAAAAATATTGGCAGAGTAAGATTACGTTCATTATGAGATCGATTCTTACTCTTAAAAGATCTCTCCATAATTAACATCTCGCTGAATTTAGAAATGAAGAGGACATTGGATTAAAAATCAAACGGATCTAGAAATACTGCTCAATGCTATTTTTTGGAGCGATATTTGTATCACAATAACGCTCAAAAATGACTAAATTATATGTTACCATTGCACTTACTAAAACAGTTTATTCTTTTTCTTTCAAAATCATTTGGACATTAATTTCTTATTCATACGTCACTCCATTTCTTACAAGCTATAAAGTTCAGCAATCCATATTTTATTATGCGTGTGAGCATTTTCATTCTTTCTTCAAATTTCTTCCGTCGTAAATCGTTAACCTTTGCCATCTTTTCTTGTGCCAATATTACTCTTCTATTCCTGACACATCTAATAAACCTTATGTTGAGAGTCCCTTCGACAAGATCCTCAAGTGACCCATTCTGTCTACCCTGAAGGAGGCAGAACTTTTTAGTGGTTTCCCGATCCCTATTTTGAGTGCCATGTGGAGAGCAGTTGATGTGAGTACGCCGTCCGCCAGATATGACGTCAAACTGTTGACCCATTGGTACCTTTCGTTAAGAGTAAGGTAATACCGATGCCTATTTTCACTCCACCCTACTACCATTTTCTTAATATCCTACCCCTATCTAACTCCTCACCTATCCCAATTTGCGCAAATAACCGAAGAACCCGATTACGCCCCTTAATAGCCACTGTTACTCTGTCTACCTGTGTCTGTTACTCGGTCTGTGTATGTTTGTTTTACATAAAGCCATTCACTCTTCTCTCAGTTTAGCTGCATCGTGAATCGACTCTCATTCAATCCTTTGACAGGATAAAACCACCCTAAAACAGAAATTAATTAATTATTATTATCGGTAAATGGGATACACATCATTTAATAAACATGCTCATTACAGATCATCTCCTAACATAAAAAAATCATATTTCAACATCTTAATATTCACTATTTTAAGTCAAAATTAAATGGACAGCCCATTAAAATACATAATTTTCAAATGCTCAGATGGTCATTATTTGACCAAAGAGCCAGAAACGTTCTCAATTCTAACGAATAGCCAGTCATACGAGTGGAAATATACTAGAGAAGCGATTAGAGTGGATTCCGGGGAATTCAAGTGTTTCCATGCCGTTTGGAATCCAGAAGTACTTTAAATCGAATTAAATAATTTCCTCAACTATTCGTGTGGGCAAAGCAAAACAAAATAAATCAAATACTCCACTAAAACTAACGTTGACGCCACCGCATTACGTTCTTATTTTGCTTATTTTCAACCGAGTCGGGGAACATTTTGAGGGCCCTTGGGCAGAAAACCCGAGCTCACCCAAGCTCTCCGCGCGTGGTCATGGAATTTTCCGAGGATAACGTTACCTGGACGGCGTCTTCTATGAAACGGCGAATAATTCGAGGGGAGTTTAACTGATGTGATTTCGCCCCACCGCTAGCGGGCGAGTTTTAGGTTTTCCGGATGCAATTATTGCTAGGCCGTGGCTATGTAATCTGGGGAAAGGAGTACGGGATCGGGTAACGCAGTAATTATTTGGATCGGATCACGTGAGGCTTGATTGCGCCGCACAAAACGCACACCTGCGTCGATTCCGCATTTGCCCCTTTCCGTCCTCCCAGTTTTCACCTAAGCCTCCCCCGCAACCGTCCACTCCCTTCGCGACGATATTTATACGAAAGTCGTGAATTTATTCCACCACGACGCACGGATAAATTTGGGTGAAATATGAAGGACCCGGGTAGGATTCGTTTCGAGGTCCAATTCCGTTGCCAACCGTGGCGAATCCTATTTTTTCCCGTTTGCTAAGCGTTACAGCGATCAATTGAACGAAGGAAGGCGAGGTGTTTCAATTTCTATTCATTTAAAGAGTTGACGACTTATTCACGATAAGCTGGGATGGCACGAGTTTTAATCGCACCTTCGGCTATCACTCTCTTCCCTGAATTGACCCGTCATCTTTGGACCATAGGGTGTGTAGGGATTCTTAACAACGGGAAAAAAACGAAAATGAACATGAATATATAAAGAGTTCTACAACTCCTTGGAGTTTAATGTACAAGCACATAAAGCTCTTTCAGGTTTACCGCTAAGAGAGCAATTTTGCTGTCAACATCTTCGTAAGAAAACTGTTAATTTCGAAGAACAACTCTCTCACTGCTGTGTGAGCTTAAAGTACTTGCAAAGTTGAAAAAGATAGGCATTCAAAGCTATTCAATCTTTAAATAAATAAAAAAGGAACAAAGTAAACCTTATATTAACAAAAAACAAGCCACAAATACCGGTTCATGGATTAGTTACTGTTATAAGGGGGGCGAATCTCACTATTAATGCCTTTAGTATGCGCACTTTCTCTGCGCAGTGATATTGGTCACTTATGTCGAACATTATCATTTATGTTTACATACAATGTGTATTGCATGTGGCATTGTAAGGAGGAGCCAAGAACTATAAACAGAAATGAAATTCGGTCAGAAATTTGTTATATCAGTTTTGTTTTCCAATAACCAAGCTTTTTACTCATCAGCCAACCAAAGGGTTACAAGTGTTCCTAAGCATATTGAATACAGTCCCATAGGTAAGTATGGGAGCGAATGTAAAAAAACCAAATATAAAGAGATAGTCAAGTATAACGAAATTTAAATGAAATATTAAAATATAAGTTCGTAGACAATAGCAGATGCAACAGTTAACTTATCTCAGGAGTTTTTGGATCAAAATGGTCAAAATAGTAAGGATCAGTAGAGGTACCTTAGGCTAAGAAACTTTCACAGGGAGGTATTGATAACAGGAACGTTAAGAAAGGTTGTTAAGAAAAGGCTCGTCAACATTTTAATATGGCGCGTGCTTTTTTATATAGGTAAAGTATGGGCAATTAAGCAGGATGATAGGCGTGCGTTGGAGGATTTAAAATATACGTCGATGCGAAGAAGATGAATAAAGTTTTATTTACCGAAAGGAAACTAAACAAGGAAGTGTTAGGTGTGGTGAAACGGGAGAAGAAGGAATTAGAAGAAGCCTAAAGGGGGAAGTACAGATATATACGAAGCATGTTAATTGGCAGTGGAATGTTGAAGACCGTAATAGAGGGGAGAAAATTAGGCCAACGAGGAATAAATAAGAATAGATTCGGCATATCAGACGGATTGCAGAGAGTATGGTAGTACACAAAACGGAAGTGAGGCTAATTGCAGTGTAGGCTTTTGTTGGACGAAATTAAGGGAGAAAGGACATTTATGCAGAAATACATAGTGAAAATTGTGAAAACATATATATATATATATATATATATATATATGTATATATATATATACACACAAGTATATACATATGTGTATTTGTGTATGTTTTTTTAAATATATAGTAAAGAAAACATTGAGAAACGTGATGGGGGCTTACTGGTTTTCTCTCTCAATCTTCTCATCCTAACCTGCTCCTCTCCAACTAACCTTCACATAATAATACGGCATAGCCCTTATTTCCGTCTCATTGGTAAACTTCCTGTACAAACCCCTCATAAAGGGGTAGGGGTGGTTCAACCTCCCACGTTTATTACCCTACACGTTCCCTCCCTAACTCGACCCATTATATTATATTCCTTGACGTCTACTTCTCCTTTCCTCGCTTCGCTACCAGTACCTGACCTCACATCTTTTATGATCCAACGTATTCTGGCATATCCCCACCCATTTCAAAATAATTCCCTCATCCACTTGGCAGTCGAGTCCAAAACTTATGAAAGAAAACAATGCAATAACAATAGTGATTATGATAATTCCGCTGGCGGAAAAAGGCATAAAATACTCCAACAAAATTAAAGAGCAATGCATTCGGTAAAAAAGAACATTTCTTTAATTCAGACAAAAATTAAGCATGAAACTTTAGCGTAAAATTATGTAACAGCGGAGGTTATTTCCCGTATTTGTATGACGTAGGATTGATTAAACTCGCGGGATATAGGTAATATTTTCATATAATTGCGATGCTAGTAAAAATGAAGACTGTTTTGGAAGAGGCGACTTTATGCAAATATTTTTAACCATCTAAAACTTCGAGTCTTTTCCGTAAATACTGTTAAAATTTTATTTTTCATCAGAAAATTGTTATTTAATGCAAATTTATGTACATATGTTTTTATTAAACCTATTATGGCATCAAGTGATACTAATTCAACCAATAGAATTGAGATAGAGTTTACACATTCTGATCACATGATGTGCACAATACCATATGTGTACCACTATGCTAACTCACTTGCGTAATATCCTTGCTCCGCTAATCATAATGCTCAGCATATTTTTTTCCCGCCAACTTTTAGTTTCTTCTGACAGAGATCTCTCCTCCCCAACCATGCCATTATTCTTCCCTTAGTTATCTTTCCGTCCATTTCAATTTTTCCATCCTTCCTGGCACCTACATTTCAAAATCCATCAGTCTTCGCCCACAATCATGCTTCTACGAGTGCGTCTAAAATTCTGAAATGTAATAACTCCCACACCATACCAAAGTTTTCGCTAATCATTTCTTAAGATTCTTACTCAACGTCTATGTTATATATTTTCTACTCGTTTTGAAACCTTCTTTGCCTAACACGACTTTTACCCTGCTATCCTTATATAAAAATATTCAATTATCTCAGAGACCCATATTTCTTTTAACATTAACTTCATTTACATGATAGTTTATTCCGATAATTCCACTGAAACGTAAGCTGAGATTCTGGCATTATTTTCTAATTTTCCCTCAGTAGTGGAGTTAACATTTCCCGATTGCAGTATTCGTAGTATTTTCGTCGTATGATGCATAAGCAGTCAGTGTGTCAAAGCAGAATTTGACACACTCTATTTCTGTACACTATATACTGACTTTACATGCTATGATAAAATGCTAAACCGATTGTGTTCACAATGAAAGGATAAAAAACTAAAAAGACGATAGAATCGTGGCATATGGAGTTTTATGGTTAAATGGAAGTCAGGGAGAGTAAAAAATGAACGCATTTTTCGCATCGACTGACAAGGAAGACGAATAGAGAGACAAGATAGACCATTGGTATTACATAAAATAGGAGGTTTAGCTGCGAAAAATCCAGGTTCAAATGAAAAAAAGGAAGAAACATACCCATGCAGTGACAGTCTCCACTAGGTTGAATGTATTTGACTCCAAACTGGTACTCACCTGAAAGAGAAAAGAGAATAATACATTAGCTCTAAAGACATAAGGACTTTAATATAAATATATTAATTGAAATTTCTAACCTATGAACATCTTTCCGTCAAAAGTAGATACATTTACCTAAGCTATTTGTTTGAAAAGTCTCGTTTAGGGTATCAAAATGTTGCAAATCATGGTAATAAAAGTTTACACCTTTGCACGTTTTTTTCATATCAAATACCGATGATAATTTTAACCTTCTATCATTATTTTGAAGGTTGCCTCACAGAACATATTGAGATATATATCTTTTTATCAACGTTTAATGTCAATTAGAATCCAGCAAATTTAAAAGTAGAAGTAAAATATCTTTGATTCCTTTTAATAATTCGACTTTGACCAAACAATCTATTCACTTTTTTTAATTTTGACTAGTAGTGCTTGAAGTTAAAAACGAAACTATTTTGAAAATCCACATAAAAATTTATAAAAATGGATGCAAATTCACTAAGCGTTAAACACACTAAGTCAGCGAGAGAATCAAAATAATGACCGTTCAATTGTGATGATTCTGTCATATCATAAAAAGGATATCCAACAGGTTAACGATCAGTATGCTTAAAATTCTAAGACAGCAAATGTCAGGTAACCTGGAGAGTTTTTTAATCCTCTGAAGAGGTTACGATTTTAAGGCCTATTTCAAGGTATGAACTGCAAAATATAATAATATGATTCTGATTATACAATGCATTGCACAGGGTTCGTCCGGAAAATAAGTGTACTGAGCTCAGGAAAAAAAAAATTTTACACTTTTACATATCTTAAGCT